>JAHKKF010536636.1:43603-90321 GCA_019740295.1 Labeo calbasu | reverse complement strand
TGACTGTGTGGAATGTCTTTGAATTGCCATGAATTTAATTCCACTTCCTGTCATTCCAACTCCAATTCAAATTCAACTTCCTGTGGGGCGGAGTCAATTCAATTCAAATTCCAACTCATGAATTGAATGGCGGCCAATTTTGAAATTCTGAATTGTGCACAAGCCTGGTGCAGGGTCAGAAAGCTCCTAAATTTAATCAAAAATATCTTAATTTACAAAGATGAACGGAGGTCTTGCAGGTTTGCAGCAACATGAGGCTGAGTAATTAATGACAATTTTCCTTTTTGGGTAAACTATCTGGTGCATTAATTATCTTTTTTTTATATAAAACTTTCTATATATATTTTAAATGATTCAAATGACAGTCGCCAATACATAGTGATGCGACCTTGCGAACTTGGCATTTTGAGGGGGTTGAATCTAAAAATTTTTTTTTACTGTTATTATTGGTGCATTTATTTTAGAGTTTTTTTGTTTTTGTTTTCATTAAATTACTCTTTGTAGTTTTTCTTGTGTGTTATACTTTGAAAATGACAACTTCAAAGCATTTATGACCTCTTTGATGTTTTTTTTCTATTTCGCTTTCTCTCAGACTGTTCTGCGGAGTTTACATCTACCCAAGAACAACAGTTTGTATGTGCTCACCCCTGATATCGCCCCTTCAGCCAGCACCAGCCAGAGCAGGTGTGTTTTTATAACATCTATTTTCTGCATTGACATTAGGCAAATACAAATATTCATGCACATGCACATTCTGGAGTATACAAAATTAACTGGCTTGATATTAGTGCATATAACTGAAAGGTCTGACATCCGTTCCTGTAGTTGCCAATTATATATGAGTGGCACATCACTTTATATACAATTAAGGTCAAAAGTTTACATACACCTTGCAGAATCTGCAAAATGTTAATTATTTTACCAAAATAGGAGGGGTCGTACAAAATACATTTTTATTTAGCACTGACCTGAATAAGATATTTCACATAAAAGATATTTACATAAAGTTCACAAGAGAAAATAATAGCTGAATTTATAAAAATGACCCTGTTCAAAAGTTTACATACACTTGATTCTTAATCAGAACTGTGTTGCTACTTAAATGATCCACAGCTGTGTTTTTTTTTGTTGTTGTTGTTGTTGTTTAGTGATAGTTGTTCCCGAGTCCCTTGTTTGTCCTGAACAGTTAAATGGCTTGCTGTTCTTCAGAAAAATCCTTTAGGTCTCACAAATTATTTAGTTTTTCAGCATTTCTGTGTGTTTGAACCCTTTCCAACAATGACTGTATGATGGTGAGATCCATCTTTTCACACTGAGGACAACTGAGGGACTCATAGATAACTATTACAAAAGGTTCAAACGCTCATGGATGCTCCAGAAGGAAACACAATACATTAGGAGCCGGGGGTGAAAACTTTAAATTTAACTTATTTTGACTTCTGGGAAACATGTCAGTATCTTCTGAAGGGCAGTACTAAATGGGGAAAATATATATATATAGGCAAAATAAGAAAAATGTACACATCTTCATTCTGTTCAAAAGTTTACATCCCTGGCTTTTAATGCATCGTTTTTCCTTCTGGAGCATCAGTGAGCATTTGATCCTCCCTCAGTTGTCCTCAGTGTGAAAGCCTAAAGTTATTTTTTAATAGCCTCAGAATTCGGGTTTATCCCAATGTCATATATAACTTTCAAAAACATAGGCATTTTACATTTGTGTTCTCGGTACTTCAAAATCCTGTTTAAATGAGGTTGATGGCATGACATTCCTAGGATTTAGGCAAAGATGTCTATAATTTCTAGAGAGTGCCCATTAGGATTTCTATAATGTGTATAACATAATGCATCATAACACACAGCAACGTTTGAATGGCTGTCAATAGAGAAAGATGCTTTTTGAAACAGAATTTTGTAGTTAACACATCTACCAGCAGGGGCTGCCTGGACCTTGTGTACCAGACAAACCTTGATTCCTTGTTTAAAAGAAGTCCCACTCTCAACACTAGGTGGCGTTGCAAGACCACATTTTAGACAGTGACACTAGCTCAGCATTTTGATTGTAATGCATTTATTTATATGAATTTGCAATGCCTTTAATAGTTTTTTTAAATATATTAATACTTTTGGTTCAGCATGGAAGCATTAAATGTATAAAGATCACAGTCAAGACATTTATAATGTTACAGAAGATTTCTATTTTTAAATAAACACTTTTTTTAAACTTTCTATTCATCAAAGAATGCTAAAAAATCAGTTTCTAGAAAAATATTAAACAGAACATCTGTTTTCGACATAGGTTATAAGAAATGTTTCTTGAGCACCAAATCAGCATATTAAAATGATTTCTGAAGGAACATGTGACACTGAAGGCTGGAATAATTGCTGCTTACATTTTTTCAGCTTTGCAATTACAGTAATAACTGTATTTTGACCAAATAAGAGACTTATTTGAACCAAAACTTTTGAATGTTAGTGTGTATATTGGATCTTCTAAAAAGTGTAGGAATTTAGTAACGCTTATGTGAATTTAGAGATGCCGTGACTCGATATACATTAGATTCAGAAAGAAATGAAGCCAAAAAACAAGGTTGTTTGTCACCCTTCATTCTATATTTAAATAAACAAGACATTGACATTGTGGTCAGAGCAGTGCGATTCAAAGTAATAAATGAAAGTAACTTCAATTAGAAAGGGCTGCGTGTGTGTGTGTTATATTGATGTGCATGTGTTTGTGTGTGTAATTATGTGTTGATTAGCACTGCTGTAAGCCCCGGCGGGAGGTGGTGGCGATGCCGTCGAGCGACTGGGTATAAACTGGCATCTCTGTCAGCTTGTGTGGACACTGTACTCTAGAGTGCGAAAACATTCTGAGAAAAGTACTAAATGGGCTGTAAACTAACATTGTGATAACAGTACCCTCCAAAGCACATCAGCACTTAATTTTTTTCCCTCTTGGCACCTTTTCAGACGCCTGCATTTCATTTGGTCCAGAGGTATTTTGTATGTGTGTATTTTTGATTTGCAACACAAACACACATTACTGTGATGTACGGCGTGCTATTGTGGACTGCATCGCTGGTCACAGGTTTAATGGATCTGTCAAGATCACATATATTAACGCAATCCTGACAGCTGCTCTCGCCCGTCTCGTTTTTCCCTATCGGGCAGGTGACGTGCCACAGAGACCTTGTCACCTCTGTCTCTAAATGGCACAATATCTAATATCCAGCACCTACTAGAGCTCATCATCAGTGGCAGGCTCTAATTATTTCCCAGAAACTATTTTAGAGGAGTCAAAATAGGGGAGAAAAAGAGAGGGCCGGTGTTAGTTAGGTGCGACCCCATTGTTGCCCGTGATTGTCCTCTCCTGGTGCAGTGAGAAGAGGGCTTCCAGGAGGGTGAGCAGAGAAGCTGTTAACTGCCTTTATAAATAACTGTCACAGAGAGATGGGGAGAGGGTGAAGTGTTCCTCAGCAGACTTCGCTCTTGCTGTATTGCTGTTCTCTAGCTGTATTTCTCAGGGGCAGTTCAGATGCCGTTTTCTCATCTGCACAGGCATCTTTACTTACACTTATTTTAAACCTGGCTTGAGCAGAATGTCAGTGTTTCTGTGTGATTTAGCAAATTAAAAGAAAGAAACTGTGTGAAATGAGAACTGGGTCACTTCTGTTATGCAGTACTTTTTCTTGTCCCTGTCATGCATGTCGTAGTTTATTGGATTAAATATTTAAATGCATTTTTACAGGTGGAATTCATTCTAGTTTTGTAACTAGTTTTGTTTTAGATTTTTGTAATCACAAAAAGCTAACAAAATGTAATTTCACTCTATTATTACATAATTAGTTCACTTCCAGAATAAAACATTCCTGATAATTTACTTACCCCCATGTCATCCAATATGTCAAAAAGAAATTAAGTTAAAAAAAATAATAATAATAAAATAAGGTTTGTGAGGAAACATTCTAGGATTTTTCTCCATATAGTGGACTTCAGCAGGAGCCAACGGGTTAAAGGTCCAACTTGCATTTTTAATACACAGTCCTAGCCAAAGAAGAAGATTCTTATGTAGTGAAATGATTGGTAATTTTCTAAAAAAAAAAAAATAATAATAATAATTCTATAATTAAAAAAATGCTTTTCTAGTAAAGTAAAAAATACTTTATTGGTAGGAATTGTTTTTACAGCATAAATACAGCAAGAGGTTGGTATGGATTCCCTGTGAGAATGAAAATTTCTTACTGATTTATGGGAATTATTAATTAATTCATTCATTTATTTATTTATTGTGTTTGGTCTTTTTATATAAAAGTACTGGTAATAAAAAAAAAAATAACTATGCAATAAAGTAAAATAGTTTTAAACTCTCATTTGCTTATTTTTCATTGTTTAAATAATACATATTTAAACTTAAATATGAAAGCATGTCACTTTATAGTAATAATTTCCTAAATTATTATTATGAATTTTTAACATTTTACAAAGTTCAAATGGTACTGCAAAATGGGAATAACCCAGTCGCCATGGACAAGACTGATTGTTTTGTTTGTAATTTTTTTTTTTAAAGAAATGAATACATTTATTCAGCAAGAACACATTAAATTGATCAAAAGTGACAAAGACATTTATAATATTACAAATTAATTAATTTCAAATAAACGCTCTTGTTTTGAACTTTTCAATCAAAGAATAATTTCTTCTGATAGTTTTTAAATTGAAATCTCAGATTGATAAACATGATAAATGTGACCCTGGATCACAAAACCAGTCATAAGTTTTTTAAAAAATTGAGGTTTATACATCATCTGAAAGCAGAATAAGCTTTCCATTGATTATGGTTTGTTAAGACAGAACAATATTTGGCCGAGATACAAATATTTGAAAATCTGGAATTTGAGGGTGCAAATAAATCAAAATATTGAGAAAATGACCTTTAAAGTTGTTCTTAGCAATGCATATTACGAATCAAAAATTAAGTTTTGATATATTTACGGTAGGAAATGTATAAATCTTCATGGTACATGATCTTTACTTAATATGCTAATGATTTTTTTGGCATAAAATAAAAATACAATGTATTTTTGGCTATTGCTACAAATATACCCGTGCTACGTAAGACTGGTTTTGTGGTCCAGGGTCACAAATGTTACTTTAGCAGCTACTTTGCATATTAGAATGATTTCTGAAGGATCATGTGACACTGAAGACAGCAGTAATGGCTGATGAAAATTCAGCATACATATTAATTGTAGTAATATTTCACAATATTGCTTTTTGTACTGTATTTTTGATCAAATAAATGCAGCCTTGCTGAGTACAAGAGACTCCTTTAAAAACATTTTTTAAAAGTGTGGGGTCTCAGGATGCAGGCTGCGAACAATGGGACAGTACTCAACAAATAAAAGCCACTGTAGGCAATTACTGCAAAGCATACCTCAGCACACCATATCCAAACATATTAATCAAACCCGTCTTCACACTGCGCCGCCTGCCTCATTTTCTTCCCTCTGTTTTGAATGCAAATACGGCACAGGCTTTGGAGCTTTCAAGACAGACACTCCATCCAAGGTAGTTACAGAAATCCAGTGATGAGCCAAGCTCATCTCGCTCGCTCTCCCTCTCGCAGAGGTATCCAAACCCCTAATCTCCCGCATAAATAATGGAACTTTATGAATAATTTAAAACGAATCATCTATTTCTGTTGCTTCCAGGAGATGTGTGTGTTTAAGGTTATTTTAATTTGAACTTCTGCTATTTCAAATACAAATGAGCAAATGAGGCAGTGCGCATTTGGTATTTATCTCATTTTCTGCATCTGATCTCCTGTGAGACTTGGGGGCCCGAGGAATCTGCTGGTTTTGGCAGAAAGGAAAAACAGTTTAAACTACAGCAATTAGTACTTAGACTTGTCAAATCAAAACAGGCGGTGCAGAACAAAAACATTTTGAGTAAGCGGTGGATATAAAAATAAAATTTAAACGGAAAGGATATGTTTGTGTTTTTTGGGTGTCGGTGCAGGTCACCATAAGAGTGTGTGTATTAGAAATTAGAGTACTGCGAGTGCGTATATTCGTGCCTATATGAGGAACGAGACGGTAGGACTTTAATAAAGTCTCAGTCTTTCAGGGTTCTGAGACGGCAGACTTATCTCTGAATGAAACCAATCTGCTCTTCATTTACACAGTGGTTTATTTTTTATCTATAGCAGCCAGTGACATTCTATTTCCAGTGCCTTCGATGGTGTGGAGAAGCTTTTAGGGTGAGTTTAGGGGGGGGGTCAGCTCCAGGTGCTGTTGGGACCACAGAGGGCTGAACCTGGTTAAGCTCCTACAGATGAACCTTATGCTGTAGATCTGTCGTGAGAGGAAATTTCACATAGTTTTAACTCCTTAGAGAGAAAAGTTCTACTTTGCAGTTTACTTTTTAGCCCACAGTTTCGTAACACCATCTGAAGTGGGACAAACTTTTGCTTTTTGAAGTATATATACATATATACAAGATGTTTTTTCTTGTTTTGAAAGGAAATAATTTTTATACTTTTGTTCAGTGAGCACATATTAAACTGATCGAAAATGACAGTAAATACATAATGTTAAGATTTATTCAAATAGATTTTAAATTGTAGTAATTCTTAAGAATGTAAAAATGTAATAGTTGTAACAATATTACTGTTTATTTTTGAGTGATAGTGTTTTGTGTATGTGTGTTTTCATATAAAATGTATTTTGTGTCTACTAAACTATTTTTATATGACTATTTAAAATATTTATTTAAAATATGTGACCCTGGACCACAAAACCATACGTAGCATGGGTATATTTGTAGCAATAGCCAACAATACATTGTATGGGTCAAAATGATCGATTTATGCCAAAAATCATTAGGATATTAATTTCATTAGGATATTAAGGTCATGTTTCATGAAGATATTTTGTAAATTTATCTCAACTTAATTTTTGATTAGAATTATGCATTGCTAACAACTTTCAAACTGTAAAGGTGATTTTCTCAATATTTAGATTTTTTTTTTTACACCCTCAGATTCCAGATTTTTTAAAATAGTTATATCTCGGTCAAATAATGTGCTATCATAACAAACCATACATACAAATGGAAAGCTTATTGTATAAATGTCAATTTAAAAAAATGGCCCTTATGACTGGTTTGTGGTCCAGGGTCACATATATTGTTTTATAGAAATCCATATGAGCTTTTGTGTTTTGACATTTAGAATTATTGTAACAATTTGAACACAGTAGAGTAATTTAACATTTTTGCTTAATGCTACTTTTAAATTTGATTTCTCTTTTCTATTCATTTGTGATTCACATGTTCATAATTCTGATTCTCATTCAATTCAATATTACTGCAGTTAGAAATAGTACAGTTACATTGTGTATTTTGATGTGCAGTACATTATGTGTACTGAGCGAGCTGTTTTTATATAGCAGATAATAAACGCTGGTAGATCTTGGTATTTTAAAAATCAATTTTGGATTGTTGTAAATCTTTAAATCAATATTTTTTTCCCCAAACCTTAACTTTAGTTATTTGCATTAGTCAATGCAAATATATTGTATCAGAATGCAAAATGTCTCCAAATGGTTCTTATTTGGTGAGAGTCTTGATACCCCAATTAAACCCCCCCCCTTTTCCAACCTGTATTCATGACTCTGTGTTTTTCCACTCTCCACTGCATCGCATATGCATCCTCCTCTCCTAGGCCACCGTTTCAATCTTCATCGCTAGCTACAACAAACATTACATTTACATATTGATTTCGCAGTTTTAGTCAATGTAAATAAGCTGCCATTACAGTAAATTTGGTCCTCTGTTAACATAAGCTTGTCCAAAGCTCCTCAGATTAAGGCGCTGGTTGCATAATTAATGTGTGCGTTACATATTAATTCCCAGACTCTCCTCTTCCTGACTGCTTTCATTCGAACCCTGATTAGCCGGCAGGCTCGCCTCTAAGCTGTTGATTCATATTCACACACACAGACGGAGCATTTGCTCAAAGCGCTACTTAACCCCCATCGTTTGTCATCAGATGAGGCCTTCTCTCCTGCAGCTCAGCACCACGGCTCCCATGAATCTCAAACCCGCTCTGAGGTCAGTGTGACGGCGGAGCGGGCGAGCGGCACAAGCCCTCTTGTCCTTTTGTGTGACGTTTACACCTCTTAGCCCCAATCGATACCTCCAGATGGCCTTGGTGCTGGTGTGCGCCCACGCTGTGGCCCTTGGCTCTGCCCTGGCCTCCCGCTACCTAAGCAGAGCAGTGGGGTGGCACAGGCTTGTCGGAACCCAGAGACTCTGGGGAAATGTAGACGAGCCCCGACTCGTCCACCGCTGAACTCTAATGCTCCTTTCTTTCTCTTTTTTTTCCCCCTTCTGGCCTTCCCGCCATTTAGCAGTGCCCAGCAAGGGTTGTCGAATCAGAACTACCTGCTCGTCATTAGCCACCGTGAAGCACAGAGAGATTACAACCTCAACTTCCCTGCCAGCAAAACCATCCAGGAGGTGAGACAACCGCACACCTGTCTGTCACCTAGCCCCTCTGTCTGTCTGTCTACACCTGCTGTCTTTCTGTTTCTCCACTGTGTTCTCTGAAACTGCTCTGATTTTTAGGTGGGGTGTCAATTTAATTATTACATGCTGAAATAATAGTTCTCATTTTGGAGGAGATGGTACCAATGATTAAGACCAATTTTGAGCCAAAGCTAATTATCTCCTAGTCAAAGTTATTCCTTTTCAGACTGCTCATGGAATTGCTGATTTCAGGACTGCCTTAAAATGTCTGTGTTTTGGGTGAAACTATTCGTCATTTGTCATGTGACCAATACATTTAGAAAGGGCCCGTCATGTACAGTTTCCTGTGATTAAGAAATTCACATTGCTTCGCATTTCAGGGGAAATTTTTTGCATGACAGGTAATTTATTTAAAGCGAATTTTTAGGTTTACAAATATGTTTTGTACATATTGTACAACATTCTAGCATTCTGAATATTAAACCTTTTATTTAGCGTACAGCAAATAAGACTTCGGAACGTGAGTAGTGTATTTAATACCTTATTTTTACATTTATGTTCATTTTTTATTTTTTTAAATATAAATTATCACCTATTTCCCCTTTATTATTTATTTCGATTTGATACATATTTTTATTTGGGATATTGTTTCCAATCACAGCAGACAATTTGAAATATACTAATTTGTAACTTTTTCCCTCTCATTAACTGTTATGTTTCATTGACTGTTGTACAACTTAAGTAAAAATTAGTTCAGCGACTTTTCCACTCTCCCCTGTTCTGTGAAGTGGAAATCTTTAAATCTTGAGGCAGTTGGAGGTTCGCTTTTTTAAAAAATATTGTATTTTGTACACTAAAAATGCTGGGTTAAAAACAACCCAGTACTAGGTGAAATATGGACAAACTCAGCAATTTAGCCTTTGGGATAAATGTTTAACACAGCCTTCTGGGTAGTTTTATTTAACTCAACTGTTGCTTAAAAATTACTATATTTCCTGCATAAAATGAACCCAAAATTTGCATTTATTAATATGTCCAATAAATGAACATTTTACATGTTGAATAATAAAAAACAATAAATAAATATATATATATATATATATATATATATATATATTTTTTTTTTTTTTTTTTTAAATAGCTTATTAATAAATGTTCACCTTTTGATTATTGCTGATGCCACGAATACATTTTTGGGTTAATTTCAAGCCAGCCAGCTTCATTTTTAAACAATAGTTGAGTTAAATAAAAGTACCCAGAAGGCTGTGATTTGTGACCCTGGACCACAAAACCACTCATAGGGGTGATTTTTTATTTTTTTTTTATTATTATTATTTTAAATTTGTACATCATCTGAAAGCTGAAAAAATAAGCTTTCCATTGATGTATGGTTTGTTGGGACAGAACAATATTTGGCCGAGGTACAACTATTTGAAAATCTGGAATCTGAGGGTGCAAAAAAATCTAAATTTTAAAGAAATCGCCTTTAAAGTTGTCCAGATGAAGTTCAATGTATATTACTAATAAAAAAATAGGTTTTTGATATATTTATGGTAGGAAATGTACAAAATATCTTCATGGAACATGATCTATACTTAATATCCTAATGATTTTTGGCATAAAAGAAAAATCGATAATTTTGACCTATACAGTGTATTTTTGGCTATTGCTGCAAATATATCCGTGCTACCTAAGACTTAAAAAATCAAAATAACCCAATGACTGGATTTGTTCGTATTTCATCCAGTGCTGGGTTTTGTTTTTAACCCAGCATTTTTTAGAGTGTACTAGGTGAGTTTAATATTCTAGAAGATTCTTGTCTACTGTGCGTTTTTCTGCTCATCACAGTGTCTGCAATAAGCAGAGCTCAGTATGGAGCAGCACAAACCCCCCTGTGGCTCATCAGCTCCTTTCCCTCTCCCTTCAGACCTGTGCGATGCCATTCTTTTCATCACTCTCCTTTTAACTACACTGTGTTGTATTTAAGGTTGGTTTGTGTGGGACACAAAACCCCGAACGCTCCATTCTGTACACACACCGACCCCTCCCCGAGTCCCTCGCATTCTCCTCGGCCTGCCCCAGTAACCTACACACAGCTTTCTGGAAATGGCTCCATTAATTATTCACAGCAGGTAGCACGCACCACGTCAAGTGTAACAAGCTCCCTGTGGACTGACAGCGCCACTTGAACCCCTCCCTCAGTGCTGGGGGAGTCATGTTGGGCCTGTGCAGTGCCGTTTTGAAGAAACAGACATCTGTGATGTTCTTTTTTTTTTTTTTTTTTTTTTTTAAACTTGAGTCAACTTGTTTAACTTGTATAGATTCTTACTTTAAATCAATACTGCAAAACTCTTATTCTTAAGATGGTTTTGTCTTATTTTCAGATTAAAATCAGATTACATGAGAAGCATAAGATATTAATAAATAAGATATTAAGACTTTATTTTTAAAAAAGATGTTGTCTCATTTCTCTGTTAAATTATATTTTTAATGAAAAATAATCTATATATTTTTATTTATTTATTTATTTTTAGTTTTTTCTTGTTTTTCTTTTCTAAAAACTTTGAAACAAGATTAACTTAGTTGAAGCGATTAAGACTTTTTTTTTTTTCTTCTTTTTTTGTTTTTTTGGCGGTGTGATAAGCTTAATGCACCAAAGACTCCATTTTGAAATTATTTTAGTTGTAAATATCGATTGTGGGAAGCACAAGGAATTTTGTGAGGAACTGTTGGGTCAGAACTTTCCTCCTTAAAGGAAAGTACCATTGAAATTAAAATGATGTCTTTATTTAAGGACGAGATTAATTTACTTGAATCAGCAACATTATTGATATTAAGACTTAAGACTTTTCCTTGAGAAGCAACCGTATTTAATATATTAAGACTTGTTTTCTAGAAAATTATCTTTAGTCTTAACAGATTTGGTCTCCAGTTACATTTTCTTTATTCTTAGCTAGGTATTTCTTTTATGATCTTGTTTCAAGGATTTTTAGAAAACCTCAAGTAACAACACGGAATAAGATACTATGACTTCTTTTTAATAAGGAATAATCTATATTATTAACAAGAATTTCTTGTTTTTTAGTTAATATGTCTAAAGAACTTTGAAACAAGATTAATTTATTTGTGAAGCACTTATACTTATTTGTTGTACTTGATATTAAGACTTTTTTTGGCATTGTGATAAGCTTAATGCTCCAAAGGTTCCATGTTTATTTGTAAATATCGATTGTGAGAAGCACAAGGAATTTTGTGAGGAACTATTGGGTCAGAATGTTCCTCCTTAAAGTACCATTAAAATTAAAATGATGTCCTTATTTAAGGACAAGATTAATTTACTTGAATCAGCAATATTTAAGATATTAAGACTTATTTAAGAAATTATCTTATTTTTAACAAGACCATGTCTTATTTTCCAGTTAAAATGTCTAAAAATTTGTGAAACAAGATTATTTTCCTTGAGAAGCAACAGTATTTACTATATTAAGACTTGTTTTCTGGGAAATTATCTTTAGTCTAAACTAAATTTTGTCTTATTTTCCAGTTAAATTTTTGAAACAAGAAGTACCAACACTACATAAGAAGTTAAGACTTATTTGCACTAAGGAATGTTTATTCTTAACAAGAATTTCTTGTTTTTCAGTTGAAATTTCTAAAAATCCTTGAAACAAGATTAATTTACTTGGGAAGCAACATTTCATAAGATATCAAATTAATTTATTCCTTTTTCTCTTTCGAAATGATATTTATTTGTAATTATCGATTATGAGAAGCAGAGGAAATTTTGCGAGGAAACTACTGGGTCAGAACTTTCCTCCTTAAAGGAAAAGTACTGTTAAAATTCAAATGAGGTCCTTATTTACTCACCCCAGTATTTCAGTTTTGGGTAAGCTCATCCTTTAGTAGTTCATACTTTTCGTGCTCTCCATACTTTTAAGCCAGAATTCTTCCTTTTTTAACTAAAGAACTGATTTTCTCCAACTCAGCTTTGTCCACGCAATCCCAGAATCCCTTTCCCGGCGAAACTGCCGCCTTGATGGCGCTGGTCACCATTACAGTAATCAGACTACTTGACAGGTTTGTAATGGTGCTAATTGAAGAGATTAAAGTGAGATGGGTGAGCGCTCTCTTTCCCTCAGCAGATGGTTTTGATGAGCACCTACTGTGAACCTTAAGTGTTTCTGCCGGGATTACAACAACTGGAGAGTAGAGCCCGCGGGGAAGAGAAAAGAGAAGCAGGAAGCGAAGCTGTTGGCTTGGTAGGGGAGCGAGTGACTGGACAAAGCTGAATCAAACGGGCCGCTGCGGCCCCGACTGGCCTGATCCTCAGGCATTCTGTTTCTTTCTTCCTAAGATGGAGAACGAGGGGGAGAGGGAGAAGATTTGTTTTCTAAGGCGCGATACAAACTGTTTTCGTAAGAGAACACCTTATTGGTTTCGCGTCTCGCGCCGGTTTAGTTAGCTGGAGAGTTCATTAGTTACTTTGGCTCCACAGGAAGGTTTTCCCTCCTTTGGGACGGGAACATTTTTATCTAACGTGTCCAAGCGCTCGCTTTTGTGTCCGAAAATGCCCGAAAATAAACACGTGAACAAGAAAGAAAAGCTCAGCGGGATCCACGTCTCGTCTCGTTGAGAAAAAGTTACTAACAAGTGAGAAAAGTTTTTGTTTTACAGTTGTGGGCCTAAAACTGAAGGCCTGTGTGAAAATGCAACAAAACAGCAACAGAGAGCTCTCACAATCTCCCCTCTCGCTTCTTTCCCCCATTCACCCGCTCGCAGCCACATATGGAGAGGACTCCTCTCCAGCCTTTCTTTTTCTGCTCATCTTTTGTCTTTGCTGAAGACCAGCCGATGCTTTTCTGCATGTGCATATCAATAGGAGCAGCAAAAGAGAGAGAGAGAAGAGAGTCCCTCAGTGCTGTCCCGTTGTTTGTCTTTGCCAAAGGCTCTCGCTCAGCCTCCAGGCTCCCAGGGAACGTACCCTTCCACTATTCGGCCCCGGGCCCTGCTCTCCTCCTCTGATTGGCATTCCCAAACCCGAGTTCGGGGCTACGCTTAAGCCTCAGAGCAAATGTTTGTCAGGAAAGTGGCGGGGAGAATAGGGCCGTCCGATAGGGCTCTGCCGTCCGTGACCAGACGACTCGTCCCAGGGATTTTTGCCGGCCCCACAGCGTTTCTCTCCGCAGCTGGAGAGATGAACGCAGAGGAAGAAAAGAAGGATGGAGAGTAAAAGAGTGTGAATGAAAGGCATCTGGTGCTGAAGAGCTTGTGACTGTTTAACGGCAACCTTTTCTTCTCTTTGATTTCTCTCCAGCCAAGGATTACCAGTACTTGGCATTTAGAAAGATTGGATCATTAATGTGCGCGAGTGTGTGTGCGTGCACGTTCGTCTGAGAGAGCGTACGTGTTTATTGACGTCTAAGTCATATACATTTTTTGCACAATTAGGCTAATCTTTTTCTTTTCTGTCTACATTATTCTATCAAATTCTGTATTTTTTTTTCAATTGTTTTTAATTGTTTAACTAACATATATAACATTAGATTAATCTTCAAATTGAGTTGTGCAGTTTAGGTTCTGTCAAAAAGGGGGCAGCAATACACAGATGCCTTTCAGCTTCTTTGTATCTCAAATACAATTTTTTTTATCTTTGTAAATTTTGCGCAGTCCATCTTCTAAGCAGGATGTTATTTTGACACCATGGAAATGTTTGTTCTGAGGATGATCTATAATATTTATCTTATATGACAACCACATTGGAGAATATATGAATGAAAGAAAACCTTTTTAAATGAAAGGCGCTGTTACATGCAGTCCTTAAGAATATAATCCCGGCAGCTGAAATGTCTTTATCCGTGAGATCTTCCCGCATTTTCTGATATAATGTCAACATTTTCTACTTTTTTTTTTTTTCTCCTCCTTTTCACAGTGGAAGTCTGTTCCCTGATGCTAAAAACTCTATTGTGACATTTAAAATGAAATGTCAGCGGAACTGGGTTTAATAGGACTGAGTCTTTTCCTTCGTTGTTTAATCAAACCTCATTGTTCCTTACGGGCAGCGGTTTGGGCAAAACAGAACAAATGTCAGCCGTTACCGAACATCTTCAAACTCTCTTTACTTTCTCTCGGAAATCAGTGGTAAATAAACTTGTTATTCGGTGGATTTGTTTGTTTATCCTTTCCGTGTATATTTTTTTTCTCATTTAGTTGGGTAATGTTGGCTTTAATTTGCAGACCCCTGACTGCTAAGAGGAGGAATTCGTAGCTCATGAATAGGTAATGACACTTGTGTTTGTGAATATTGCAGCAGTATGGGGCTTTCTCCTTGTAAGTCAATTATAATGCGCAGTAGTTGCAGAAAGAGCCCCCTCACCCAACCAGTTACCTCTGATAAATGAACTTTCATACCACTGACAGGTTTATAGTGTGGTTTTATTTGCTATTTTCTTTTCTTATTCTCCAAATCTCTACCTTCCAATATAGCTTAATCTGTTTTGAAGTCAAATAACAGTGAATAGCTTCTCTTTGGATGTTTGTCAAGATGGGATGAAGTCTGGCTGAAGTACCAAGTGGTATAGGTATATTGACAGTAGGGCAGTGCTCATAAAAAAGACCCAATGAAGTAAGCGCTGAAATATCAGATTCTCGCAGAGGGCCGATTTGTAATAGCAGCTAAATGCTTCTGTCTGGCCCTCGGTGATGGCGTTACTTTCTACTTTCTCCTGGGCTGCGGTGCCATTTGACCCTAAACGGTTCATTACAGCCAAGAGCCGGTGTTTACGGCAGCCTGCCGGTCAGGCCTGGGCGGCCAAATCCCTGTAGCCCTCTGGTCAAACACAGATATTACACTCTGTAATAACATTGGCCAACCCAGCTGACCCTTGCTCGCTTCAATAAGAAAAACGCACAGCCCAGTGTGTGGGCTTGTGGATGTTTGAGAATGTGTGTGTGTCATGGTAGAGTCTCCGACTTCAGCCGAGGTGATGTTGTCAATATCTGAATTTGTTTCCCTTTATTGAATTTGTGCCTGACTGAAATGGTGGGGAATCTCACTTTAGCGATGGGTCTTTAAATGTCTGTATTATTGAAACATCTTTCTGGAAAGCCTTTAACTCATCCTTTATATCTGTATAAAAAGCCTCTGTAAATGAATACTATGGTTCTTAAATTGTTTTGCTTCAGAGCACATGTGTGACCCTGGACCACAAAACCAGTCGTAAGTGTCAATTTTTTTGAAAAATGGTTTGTTAGATTAATATTTAGCTGAGATGCAACTATTTGAAAATCTGGAATCTGAGGGCGAAAATCGCCTTTAAAGTTGTCCGAATGAAGTTCTTAGCAATGCATATTACTAATCAAAAATTAAGTTTTGATATATTTCCGGTAGGAAATTTGCAAAATAACTCCATGGAACATGATCTTAACTTAATGATTTTTGGCGTAAAAGACAATTCGATAATTTTGACCCACACAATGCTATTGCTACAAATATCCATGTGCTACTTTGGTTTTGTGGTCCAGGATCACATATTTTACGTTTCAACATAAACATAGTATACTGTAAAAATGATTTTTCAGTTTTAAGTAAGTTGTAAATAAAACACATTATTAGAGTAGCCTATGTTATACAAGAAAATACTTTTTTTTTCTTCTTCTCCAAAATTTCATATTTAATTTCATGTGTTGCTTCCTGTTTTATTGTAATTGTTTGTGAAATCAGTTTTTATTCTTATTAAATGCATTTTGCATTGGCGTAATTGTTTCCCCTCATGTCAAAGTTCCCTGACATATTTTGTCACAACCCAACACTTTAAAAACATCTGCGTTATTGCATCCATAAGTATTTGTAGTATTAGTAGTTATATTTTTGACAACAGAAATGTCCCGATTATATCTGTTAATGAATTCTTAACCCTTAAATCTCTTTCAACCCTGCTTCATGTCCTTTGTTTTCACAAGCATCTTGCAGCCATCGTTTCTGCCTCCGTGGGCACGAGTCCTCAGTCTGGCAGAGGAAACATGTCCACTCAGTGCGCTGGCGGTGGGATTTGGCTATGCGCTATGAGGGCTTTTCGCCACAATGGCTAGTTTTCTCTGCCTCTGTATCTAGCGCCGCGGGGTAGCGCATTCTCTGGGGATAATGCACTAGAATCTGCGGTCCATCCAGCTCTGGACGATGCCTGCTTTGATCACCTCCGTCCTCCGCACATCAGCCTGGCGTTGGGCTTTAAACCAACAGCAGCGTAGGAGCGGGGGCCAACATCAACTGTTTAAATGCACGCAATGTTATTAAGTGCAGTTACACAGGGGTGAATAGCAGAAGGGAAATACTGTCCATTTTTCGAGTGAAGGCTGTTGGCATTGGGCATTAGGACAGGCATCTGTGGAATTTGGAGAACACTGAGCTTATTTCCACTGCTTGCCTTTTCTCCCTTCCATCACAGTCACTTATATCTTAGCGATTAATAGCAGGTACATTTTGTGTTCTGATAGTGTCTAGAGAAGTGTTTGTGAAATAAACTTAAATGTGTTTGTAGACTGTGTTGTATTCTTGTACCTGTTATCTGATATTTTTGTCTCTTCATATCTCAGGTGAAAAGGAACATTTCAGACCTGACAAACATCCCAGTGCGGCATCAACAGTGGGACGGCTGGCCTGCCTCTGCCTCAGATGACTCAGTATGTTTTTTTCTCCCTCTTTTAGTTTTTTTTAATCCTGTGATGATTGTGCACCTGTCTGTCACTCCAGTTTAATTAAAAACTGCACTTGTTTGATAATTATTATTTTGAGAATAAATTAAGAATAGTAGAAGTGTCACCATGTCCCAACTAGGGCTGCACGATAAATCGCATTCGATTTGTCGTGGGCATCTCCTCAGTAAAACCGGTTCTGCAATTAGTAGTAAATCTCCATCACGTGCGTTCAGCTGGAGCTGCAATGAATACACAGAGCCTTAAATCACTGACAAGCTATGCAATGTCGCATTTATAATCGCAGATGAATCGCGTTCGATTATCAATCGCATGTGACTTATCGTGCAGCCCTAGTCCCAACTATATACAGTGCCTTGCGAAAGTATTCATACCCCTTCATTTTTTCACGTTTTATGTTGCGGCCTTATGTTAAAGTGCTTTAAATGACTTTTTCCCACATCAATTTACACTTCATACACCATAATGACAAAGCAAAAAACTGATTTGTGACAACTTTGCATATTTATTACAAATAAAACACTGAAATAAGTACATTGCATAACCCAGTACTTAGTTTAAGCGCCTTTAAAGCCTCAAGTCTTTTTGGGTATGATGCGACAAGCTTTGCACATCTGCATTTGGCAATTTTCTGCCATTCTTTGCCTCTCAAGCTCTGTCAGCTTTAATGGGGGCTGGCAGACATTTTCAGGTTTCTCCAGAAATATTTGATTGCATTCAAGCCAAGGCTCTGGGTCGGCCACTCGAAGACATTCACAGAGTTGTCTATAAGCCACTCTTGTTGTGTGCTTGGGGGCATTTTCCTGTTGGAAGGTGAACCTTCTGCCCATTCTGAAGTTCTGAATGCTCTGGACTGGGTTTTCATTAAGGCTATCTTAATATTTTGGTGCATTGGGATTTCCTTCTCCTCTGATGAGTCCCTAAATACCTGCTGCTGAAAAACAGCCCCACAGCAGCATGAGGCTGCTACCGGCACACTTTACTTTTGGGATGGTACTCTGCAGGTGATGAACAGTGCTTGGTTCCTTCAAACATGATGCTTGGAATTGAAATTCTTCAGACCAGAGAATCTGATTTCTCACAGTCTGAAGGTCCTTTAGGGGCTTTTTGGTAAATTCCAAGTGGGTTTTCATGTGTCTTCACAGAGGAGAGGATTGAGTTTGCTGCTATAAAGACCGGATTGGTGGAGTGTTGCAGTGATGTTTGTTCTTCTGTAAGTTTCCTCCATCTGCATATATGATCATGGATCATCATCAGCTTCTTGGTCACCAATATAACCGAGCCCCTTCTCACCAATTGCTCAGTTTGGCCAGGAGGCCAGTTCTAAGAAGAGTCCTAGTTGTTGCACGTGTCTTCCATTAAGGTTAATGGAGGCTACATGCTTCTGTGAACCTTCAATGTAGCAGAATTTTTTTCTGAGATCTTCCCGAGATCTGTGCCTTGATGCGAGCTGGTTTCTGAGCTCTACAGGCAGTTATTTTGACCTCAGGGCTTGGTTTTTCCTCTGATATGCATTTTCCAAGTCATACTCATTCAATTGAATTTGCCACAGTTTAACGCGACTCTTAAGTGTAGTAACATCTGCAAGTGATATGAGTGCTCCTGAGTTGAATTTCAAGTGTCCCAGAAATACTTATGCAATGAAATCATTTCAGTTTTTTGTTTCTAATAAATTTGCAAAGTTGTTACAAACCTGTTTTGTGCTTTATCTTTATGGTGTATGGAGTGTAATACTTTCGCAAGGCACTTTATATATGATGAAATAAAGCTTTTGGCAGTATTAAACTGAGGTTTGGACCAAAGACAGACCAGCTAAAGTTCTTCTTGTTAGTCACTTGGTTATCCCTGCCCTCAGAAAAATCTCACTAAAAAAATGACAAATTACATGACAAAAATGCCTTAGTTAGGAGTGTAAGAAAACCGATTTCTTATACTAGTAGACAAATTAAACAGAATAATTTCTTCTTTTCTATAGTGGTTTAAGTATTACCCAATGTGAAAGTAAGATGTTGGTGCTAATTAAGATGTCACAGAGCAGCTCCTCTCCTTGTCCTCTCTGTGTGGACATTACAGCTCATGTAGTGGGGGGTCAGTGACCTTTCCCGCCCTGTTCTGTGCTCCCAGCCTTTCAGTACGACTCGTTCACAGTGATCAGAGACGGCCTTAACACCGAACCCTGAGGAACCCCACCTCCCAGCTTAGACATCTGCGATAATCATCCGTAGAATAACCATGGGAACTTTTTCTTTACTCATCACTAGTCATTGTGCAACTGACCAGTTAAGCATGGAAGTTGCCCTTGTGTTTTAAACCATTTCTTAGGTCTGTGCTTGTCATTGTGTCGTCATTTACAATCAGGTGCCTAATTGAGGGCAAGTACGATTTCAAAGGGAGTGGCTTAATGAACAAACCTGTTTTTTGAGCATTGTTTGTTTCAGGTGTTGAACGTTTTTCTCCCCTCCCTCCCCTCCCTCCCCCCTCCATATCTGCATTGTCATCTTTCAAAAGAGTAAAATGTATCCGGCCGCTATTAAGATGGTTTTGGTTACCACTATTTTAAAGAACAAAATAAAACATAAAACCCTGTGACTACTTAGTATTTGAGAGTACCAGAACAAAAGACTATGACCCCATTGTCAGTAGCTTTATGAGCAGTGTTTCACAGAACTCTTTAACAATGACTGCATTGTTTATTTTCAGTGTGCACTTGTAAGGCTCATGTATCTCACCCATTGCATTTAGCTCATATTGTGAAAAGGGCGGCTGGAGAGATTGTTTCGTCCTTCAGCAAAAAGCACAACAGACACAAGGTCACTGAATTACACCCTCTCACCACAGACTGCCCACTTGAGTCGGGCCACTTCAGGGCTGAAGTGCACTCACCGAAGACCTCAACCCACAATCTTGTTTTTTGATAAAGAGGGCACCGCTCATGAATACACTTTAAGGCACATTAAACCGTTAATGCCCAAGCAGTGATTGGTTATGTGTGGTCGTCGTGCACTTGGCCACAGACCAGCTTTCCACCTCGGCTCGTCTTGGCTTATAGGAGGGACGTATTATTAAAGCACCAGTCTTAATAATGGCCCACGGCCCTTATTGAAATGCCTAGCCGTGCATTAGACGCAAAGCTCTTGCATGGCAGGCAGGCCGATTTTTGCGCGTATCTCATTAACCTTCCCTCATCTCCTGGGATTTGTACCAATAAACATGACAGCCCAGGCTTAGAAATACATTTACCAGCAGTCTGAGTCAATGCCTACTCCGCTGTGCTTTCATTACCCTTCGCTCGCTCCTATATAGCGCATAGTCTTTCCGTGCTCCCTTCTACCTCATAACGGTGAAAAATGAAAATCTGATCAGTAGTCAGTTTACATTTCGCCAACTGAGCTTTTAAGCATATTGGTTTTGAAGGAGCTAGCAACAGGTTTGTTTGTTTTTTTTTTTTTTCTTGTATTGTCGAAATGGATTGAATTTAATATATTAATCAGTTTCAAGGGGAACGTATACTTGGCTCTCAGTGCGTCTTCTGTATTTGTGTTTTGTATTACTGTCAAAGAGTCAAATGAAGAAGATATGGTTTGATTTTGATCCATTCATACAGTGAAACTGTTTAACCAGTTAACATTTAAACAGCGCGGTCGTTTTAACTGGATTTGTGATTAGCATTGTAAATTTGTCTCCGGGGAGAAAGGGATTACAATGTAAAAATCAGCGTACCTTCTTATGCCTTTTGAATCTGTGGGTGGATCTTAGCGGTTGTCTTGACGTCCCTATGCAGTGTCTGTAAATTCAAAGAAGGCTGTTTACCATAGTCATGTTTTAGCCCTTATTTGTTTGAGTGGGTGTAGTCGGGATGCGTGTGGTGTGTTTGAGGGGCTGACACAGGCTTCTTCATATGGCAGGCCACTGGAGGACTGCTGTTTGCAGGCTGTGTTTGGCATTAACCGCCCAAACTTCGATATCTTTTCTGCCCGAACTTAGGCTGCACTGTTTTGTAAGCAGATTTTGTTGAATCTTTCTATTATATTCTGAAGGTTTATGTAAATGATGTCAGTTCATCACGCTTATGTAACTATAGCAATCATAAAAATTTGATTTGAGATTGATTGACGGTGCATTGTCCCCTCACCGCTATTGTTTAACAATGTCCCGGCATCAAATTGTAGCTCATGGTCTTGTTTGTTTTATTTGTTCTCTTAATTTAGGCTCCTAATTGGTCCATTTCCCACCTCTGAGTTCCCTTTGTCACACACGCACATCCTGAGCCAAAACTCTTTTGAGCTCTTTTCATATTTCACTGCCAGCCTCGTGGAGCACCTATGGGAATGATTGACAACTTCTGGAACGTCCTTATTAGAGTCTTTTCCCCCTTAATTGCTGACATTTATCCAGTGTTTCTTGGTGTTTGCTAATGTATTACTGCTGCTGCTCTCTGAGGGTCTCCGTGGCCCACGGCTGTTATGGGCTTTCGGCGTCACAGACCTGCGGAGGCGGCTTATTGGGCCCGCTGGTTGCCGTAGCGACGAGGCTCAGCTCTAAGCCCGTACAGAGCCCCTTGTGAGATTGCTGTCTGCAGGTGAAGTTCTTCCGAGAGAGAGGTATATACACTCTTATATTGCCAATCTTCTGTCTTCAGAAGCACCAACTTGCTGTCAGGCTCCACTCCCTGTCCTTTACTGGGGCCGTCTGACATAAATCATGCTTTACATGTTTAGATCAACACCTTGTTGTATTTAACAGTGGGTAATGGTGATCTGTCATATGCTGGTGAAATATATTTGGAGTGTTTGATTTTGAAATGGAGGGGGGTTTTATTCATCTCTTGTAAATGCTTTTTTGACTTTTTACAGTTTTTCACACTGCATGGGAGATGGAAACTATTTTAATTTTTACACTGTACATAAACCTAAGCATTATTATTAATAATAATAATAATAATAATATACACTGCTTTTCAAAAGTTTGGGATCAGTAAGATTTTTAAAGTTTGTTTTATTAAAAATACAGAAAAAACAGTAATATTGTGAAATATCATTGCAATTTAAAATGGTGGTTTTCTATTTTAATATACTTTAAAATAAAATGCATTCATGTGATGCAAAGCTGAATTTTTAGCATCATTACTTCAGTCTTCAGTGTCAAATGATTCTTCAAAAATCATTCTAATATGCTGATTCATTATCAATGTTAGAAACAGTTGTGCTGCTTAATATTTTTTATTTTATTTTGGAACCTTTTTCAGGGTTCTTTGAATAAAACATTAAAAAGAACAGCATTTATTTAAAATAGAAATCTTTTGTAACAATATACACTACTGTTCAGACTTTGGGGTCAGTAATTTATTTCTTTCTTTGAAAGAAATTAATACTTAGCAAGGATGTTGTTAAAAAAAGTGATAGTAAAGACTTGTATTTATAGAAAAGATTTCAGAATCCTGAAAAAAGGTTTTAAAAAATATTAAGCTGCACAACTGTTTCCAACATTGATAATAAATTAGCATATTAGAATGATTTCTGATAGATCATTTGACACTGAACAATGGAGTAATGATACTAAAATTCAGCTTTGCGCCACAGAAATAAATTATATTTTAAAGTATTTTAATATAGAAAACTGTTATTTTAAACAGTAATATGTAATATAATAATAATAATATTTCATAGTATGACTTTGTTCTTTATTTTTTATCTTTATTTTTTTAGCAAATAAATACAACTTTGATGAGCATAATTGACTTAATTTACAAAAACATTTCTTTAAAAAAAAAAAAAATATATATATATATATATATATATATATATGTATAAATTATTGTACATTATGTATAATGTATTTCTTTATAGTATTTTTTTACATTTTTAATGTATTATATTATTCTCACATTTACATTACATTTTAGATTATTGTTCCCATACACACACATTTAATCTACTTATAAGTAAATTAGTAAATTTGAGTGAAGTAATGCATTTAATTTATCAGCATCAGCTTTGGCTTTTTTAAAAATGTTTGGACATGTCAGTATTTCAAATAATATTTTATATTATTGAACTATTAATATTTTGACACAGAGATTCTCACTAATAAATTCTCACTAATAAAATTATAACATTTTATTATTCTAAGAGGCATTTGTTGTCATCTGCCACTAACATCCAGCAAATCGTAGCAGTTACAGATAACACCTTAAACAGGTGAAAACAAAACATCGCCTAGCCTATTCACACTTTTTTTTCTCGAACGGCTTAGTTCTGAAGGGTTCACTGGGCATTTTAAACACTGTATTTGACCCTAGATCTTAATCAAGACTGACACCTCTTCAAACCCAAACCTGAAAGGGTCCAACAGGTGTTTAGGGTGGGGCTTCTTATTTTTCTTTTCTTTTCTGGACTCCGCACTCTCTCGCTTTTTTCGCGCTCTGTAGCTCTCTTGTCCTCATCTATCAAAGAAAGCAGGCACAAGGTGCAGCTTGGGGCTCTCGGACGACTAGAGCAGCTGTCAGCAGTAATTATCTCCTTCACAGCCTGAAAGATGGAGAACGACAACAAATAGCTGAAAACAACCAAGAGGAGAAGTAAAAGGAAAAAGTTGGTCAGATAAATATGTTTAGTCTATGGTAGACGAAGAAGGAGAATTTCTAAGATGAAACAGGGAAAGAGAAATGGAATTCCTCTTTTGCATAGTGCTCAGTGCTAGGGGCTTTAATGCAAGTGTTAATGAAAGGGGACCAAAAGAGGAGGATTTTGTTCTTTGTTTGGAGGTGGAGAGGGAGGTGTGGAAAGATGAGGGGGTGACCTCTCCCCTGTAGCCTGCGGCTCTGAACACGCACACACTTAAGCACCGAGACACACTCATACCGTTAGGTAATGGGGTCAGAACATGGAAGTTTTACCACTTTAAGTGCCCTAATTCTACCCTGCTTAAGTGTTAAATGGGATATATTATGAAAAACAGGATTTGCCTTGTTTGTTTTAAACGGATAGTTCAACCAAAAATGAAAATTCTGTCATTAATTACTTACTCTCATGTCATTCCAGACCCGTAAGACCTTCGTTCAAAAGAGCCTTTTTGATCCTGCATAGACAGCAATGCAACTGACATGTTCAAGGCCCAAAAAGGTAGTAAGGACATCATTGAAAAGTCCATGTGACATCAGTGATTCAACCATAATGTACAGGAATACTTTATTAAACAATTTCTTCTCTTCAATGTCAGTCCTCAATGTGCATCAACAGTTGAACCACTGATGTCACATGGACTATTTTAACAATGTGCTTACTACCTTTCTGGGCCTTGAACATGTCAGTTGCATTGCTGTCTATGCAGGGTCAGAAAGCTCTTGGATTTCATCAAAAATATCTTAATTTGCGATCCAAAGATGAACGAAGATCTCACGGGTTTGGAATGACGTGAGGGTGAGCTAGTGAGCTCTTCATTTGATCCTCCTGCGAAAAGAACATGGTTGGTGTTTGGACAGTGCTTTTGTTTGTGTCACCTAACAGTACTGTACATTGTCTCTCTGTACAGGCAGTCTGTCTTTAATTAGTCCTTGTAGAAGAGAAACACTGTCTGTGATTCTTCTCTCTGTGTGGGCCTTCACAAAGAAAGAGAGAGTGTGTTGTGTGTTTGTGTGTTTTGGGGGAGTTAGCGCCCTGTTGAAGTACTTGACACTCTGAAATCCTTTCTGAGTTGCATTATGGGATATTATGGCGCTTAAACCAAAGCTTCTTTACGCTTAATCTGTTATGTCTGTTTAATCAATACCAAGACGTGACATCAGTCTTGGTATGTCTGAAATTTGTTAAACTTTTGTTTTGTTTTTTTTCAAATAGGTGCCTTGGTTCATTTTAATTTGTCGGTTTTTGTAGGAATAAATTAAATATAAGAATAATTTGCCAATGCAACTATTCTTTTAACTTTTAAAATTCAAGTGTAATCATTTTATTTATAAAAAAAAAAAAAAAAGTTGAAACTTAAGGCAAAAACACTTTTTTCATGCACTGGTGTTTTGAAATTTTGGACTTTTTGGCTTTTCATAAAGCATTTTTTCAGACTAGTGGACAGAACACATCCAAAATGTACTTCTAAGAGTTTCTTTTATAATACTTTATCTATTTGCGTCTGTACAGTGCATATCTTTGAAGGTCATTTTCAGAGCTAGGAACACCTATATACAGCAAACTTTACAGTTTTATTCCTATCTATGTTCAGAATGTTTTTACAGAGGGCTTTGTTCATATATAATTTGCCTGGCTTTGTGCAACATTTTGTTCCTTAAAATATTAAAAATTGAAAAAATGTGAAAATTAAAAAAAAAAAAAAGTGTCCAAAATCCCCTCTGTGAAAACTTTTCACTCTAATATGCCAATAAAGACATAAGAAACAAGAATTTTGAATCTGGCTTTATCCAATGTTAATATTTTTGTTCTAAAAGATTATACAATTTAGCACAATGTTTAATTAATTTTAATCTAATTTGCTTATTTAAACAACATTTCAGAAACCTAACGCAAAAAAATTTTTGTTTTTATTTTTTAATGTGATCAACTGAGCAAGTGGTGATATGTATTAGAGAAATCAGTCTTGGTATGTCTTAAACTTGTTAAACTTTTCCAATCTTTTTGTATCTTTGTTTTTTTTTTTTTTTAGGAAAGAAGACTAAAAATTCAGTAAATTAGATGCTATGGTTTGTTTACATTTATTATTTCCTGCATGATCACCAACATGTGCGCATGTTCTAAAGGCTAGGTAAAACTCAAGTTTAAGAATTTTATTTATTTAAAAAAAAAAGAAATTCATATCAAGACACTACAGGAAAAATCACTGTTTTTTAATGCACTGTTCAATATTGTTATTTTGGTGTTTCATAAAGCATTTTTTCAAACCTGTGGAAAGAAAACATCCAAAATACACTTTTAAAAGTTTCTTGTACAACACTTTATCTGTTTGCGTCTATAGATTTTAATTATAATTCATATCTTTAAAGGCCATTCTCTCCAAATTAGATTTTTCTCCTGAACTGAGCCAAATATCTCCACTTCAGTAACACGTACATACACCAAACTTAACAACTAAAGTTTTATTCTTATGTATTTTCTGAAGGTTTTTACAGAGGGGTTTGTTCATATATAATTTGCCTGGGTTTATACAACATTTTATTCCTTAAAAATGGTAAAAAAGGTAAAAAAAAAAAAAAAAAACAGGTAATCCAAAACCCCTCTGTAAAAACCTTTGACTCTAATATGTCAGCAAAATAAAATAAGAATTTTGAACCTGGCTTTATCTGACGTTATTTAAACATAACAATTTAGAAAACATGTATTGCAAAATTTTTTTTTATTTCTTAATGTAATCAAACAATTGAGTTAATTTTTGTTTTTTTTTACCCAATTCACCTGGGGTGTTACGCCTTAAATTTAAAGCCTGATCACGATGCAGCAGGAAGATTTTAACTGGGTAAAGGTATTATCGTGTTTTACAGCTGATCATTTTTGTTTAAATGTCAGATGTGCAGAGCAATTTTAATTATTATTATTATTATTATTATTATTATTATTATTAATTCATATTTTATTTTCATTTATTTTGTGCTCAGTTTGCCATCTGAATTTTCAGGGGGGGTTTTATCTTTGTTTTGATCTTAATTATTATTATTATTATTTTTTTTTTGAGTAATTAATGCAAACAGTACGTTAAGCATTTCAACTGCTATGTTGTTCAAATGGTTATTGGATGCAATTTCTTTTGAGTCACACCTAATGATTTATTTAAATTGGAAGAACCAATAACTGTTTGAAAAGGTGATAAACTGGTAAACATATTATAGTACCAGAGCCCCCTGCAGTCGCGTATCCATCTTTTTCTGTCTCCTTTTATTTTACTTTCCCCTGATGTATCTGTATTGCTACTTTACACAGGATTAAGACAGGCTAAGAGCTGTAACACAAGTATGTTATCATTACCGTTGGTATAAAGTATAGACCGCTTATGGTCATTTAGGTATTGGAAATGAATATGTAAAAACAGACTGCGATTATAGTGTGTAATTGGTAATGTCAGGTAAGAGTCGAGAGAATAGACCTCTGCGCTTTCGCTCCAGGGAGTTATGAGTGTGTGTGTATGTGTGTATGGGGCTGGTCTGTAATGAGTCCCTGTAGTGTGGAGTGCTGCTGACATTTCCACTCTAGCCTGAGAGTTAATGAGGTACTCAGGCCTTCACCAGCAGCTCACCGTATGCTGCTTGTGATGCTCTTTAGAGTGCCAAACAGACAGTACCTTTATCATGAAGCAGAGAAACCCTGCGTGGATGAATACTGGTGGTCTGTGCAAACTTCCCTGGGAAATGCAGTCTTAAAGGAATAGTTCACCCAAAATTCTATCATTGTTGTCTCCTCATGATAACTTTCATGAATGTTAGTAATGATAGCTTTATATAACTTCAAGCAATGGTCTTTTGATTTAACATGACAAACAATGCTGAAATGTCTAATAAAGCAATTTTCTTTTTTCACAGATGACTCTGGCCTCCAGTGGAATCAGTTACCCCTGCCACCACCTGACTGTGTGCAGAAGATCTTCCCCTGCGCTCACGGTGGACCAGACAGATGAGGTAAAGCAGAACACCACTACAATGACAGCAAATCTGCTGTCTTTTACCTGTAGATGAGATCCATGAAGAAGTTCTGTTTCTCTCGTAATTTGTACATTTATATATTTAATTTCTGCTGTTTTTGTTTTTAGCTTTTCAACATATTGAAAGCCAGCATGTGATGCCAGTTTTGGCAATTCTAATGTTTTGTGGGTTTTTTAATTAGATTGCTCTCCTCAGCCAAAATGGATAAATGATTGCCATTTTTGTCTTTAATGAGAAACTCATTGTTGGAATAGAAATGCAGTCCCGGACTGAATTGATGAAATAACATGTAGTGGGCACAGGGATCGCTGTCGAGTTGCCAGGCGAAACACTGCAGCCAGACTTGCCCCTGTGTTTCAAGTCTGATGGCAATCTTTCAACAGATTGGCAACTATTACATAGTTGCACCCTTCATATTAGGTTGGTCCCCAGTGCAGAATTAAAATGGGAACTATATTGTGAACTATTATACTTTATGGAGTTGTAAATGGACGGTCACTATTATAGGAATTTCTGGCTGACACTAATAGCTACTGCTATTGTTATTCTTTTTTTTCCCTTGAATGTAAACATAAATACCTTTCAGTGAAATTAGAATTAGAAATTAGGTTTATCATTTTGATATACAGTAGAATTTTTTTGTAATTTTAGAACCTTGCATTGAAACAAATCTTTAAAGGAATAGTTCACCCAAATATAAAAATTTTGTTATTAATTGTTCACCCTCATGTCGTTCCAAACCCTTAAGACCTTTATTCATCTTTAGGACACAAATTAAGATATTTTTTATGAAATCTGAGAGTTCTCTGACAGCAATGCAACTGACACGTTTAAGGCCCTGAAAGGTAGTAAGAACATCATTCAAATAGTCCATGTGACATCAGTGGTTTAGCTGTGATTTTATGAAGCTGCGAGAATACTTTTTGTGCACAAAGAAAACAAAAAGATAATTCATTGGTGTGATCACAGATGAATTGTGCATCTGTTTTTGTCAAATTACTTTTTTTTTTTTTTTTTAAGAAATTGCCTCTGTGTCTGTGTTACAGTGCACAGATGTCCACATGGTCAGTGACAGTGAGGGAGATGATTTCGAGGACGCACCTGAATTTGGTGTTGATGAATCTGAAATCTTTGGCATGGGAAGCTCGAGTTGTCGAAAGTCTCCGATGAGTAAGTTATACTGAACCATGAAGGAATGGTGTTTACTGGACATCCATATTAATATATTTTTCATCTTTCCGCAGTGCCAGAGAACAGTGAAAATGAGGGTGATGCCTTACTGCACTTTACTGCTGAATTTTCTAGAAGGTGAGATCCCTGGACAAAGTAACATTTGTAATCCAATTTCACTAAAGAAAACCAAACATAAACTGCATTTCTTTCTAGTTCAGTATGCAGTGTCTTGTACACATTTTTTCTGCACTGCTGGTTTTGAATAAGATGTTTTTAATGTTTGAAAATAGCTACTTTGAAATTTGGTATTTGCTTATTTGTGGGTGATATTTACTTAGTGTGTGCATGTGTGTTTTGCAGATATGGCGATTGCCATCCTGTGTTCTACATCGGCTCCTTGGAAGCAGCATCTCAAGAGGCCTTTTACGGCAAAGCCAGAGATGTGAGTATAAACTATAATTTACTAATCAACGAATGTATTATTTATATCATGTTTTTATTTTATTTATTATTTAATTTAATATATTTTTTTAATTAAATACTTACTTATTTTTTCATTAAATATTTTATTTTATTTTATTAATTTTATGGTAACAACTTGAGGTGGTACTGGTAATGATAGGGAAAACAGTGGGATCAGGAAATGACCCGAGACATATTTCAGAAACCTATGTTGCCCACATATAAGCACATGCGCTAGCAGGTCACGTCTCTAACATTTCTTCTGAGAGTCGTATGCACAGGTATATAAACAACGCTAAACGTTTGATTGGCAGAACTGGCCCCCCATCATGATAAATCCCCATCAAATTTCCGTTTCCCATTTGAACAGCTGAAGCTTTATTTAGAACAGCTTTGCGCTGGTTTTCCCGCTGTGTCCTCATAAGGAGGCTTGTATCAACTGACAGCTTGTGTGGATTACGGTCTTATTAGACTGGGAGGATGCAGCAAGATGTTCAGGGGGTTTTTGAGCATGAGGAGCGGGCTGGAATGGCTTCCTGCCTGCAGCCCAGCTGATCTCCTCCTCTCCTCAGCACAGGCACAATATGGCCGCCGTTTTCCCCCGAGGAGACAGATCAGTGTGTCAGTAAAAACAAACTAATGTAAGAAGAAGAGATGACCTTCGATGTTCCTCTCATGCAGACAGTCAGTGTTTTTCTTCACGGGTCATACATTTTCACTCTTTTATCCATGTGGGCTTCTCTAGTATGCCATTCGCCGTTGTCTTCCTTTTGGGCTTCAGCCAGAGGGTTTATCTTTAGGGAGGATTTAACAGGTATGCGTCATAAAAGTACTTTTGAGTAAAAATTATGGAAGATGAATAGAAGCGTCAGAAAGGGACGTCAAGTGGAAAGTTGTTCCGGTAGAGCAAAGCCCCAAGTGACTTGTGAAAATATTTTTAGTATATTTCACGAGCACTAAATTGTGGTATTAGTTAATTATGACGTAATGTGTCTCCCACAGGATTTTGTAGGAATATTGGAGGTGGACCTTGGTCCGTCTAGTGGGTTCGGGTGGCAGTTAACCCAGAATGAAAATTGTGTTCATTTTGAAGTGAAATGCGTTAATCTGGTGCACATTCAGAGTTCAAAATTAGGAGCTCCAACTCCTTTTTAGTGTCCAAATTGAACAGGATTCATACAAGGTGCTTAAAGTACTTGAATTTGACTTGATTTATGAAATGTTTAATTTTGTCAGTATGCGCATATTTTTTTTACATGCAAAACTCACGCAATTGAAAAAACATAATACATTTTTCCAGGGTTCGTACAAGGTGCTTAAAGTGCTTGAATTACTTGAATTGGACTCTTTGAAATTTAAGGCGAGACACCTAAGGTGAATAGAGTAAAGAAATTAACTAATAGTTATCACCTTACTTACCCAGTTGATTGATTACATTGATAATTGCAAACATTTTTTGTATTACAAGTTTTATAAAATGTTAGGTTTAAATATGCAAATGAGACATTATTTAATAAAATATGTGCTAATTTGCATACATTTCTAGTACATAAATCTAAACACTGGATGAAGTCAGTATCAAAATTCTTGTTTCATTTTTTTGACATACTAGAGTCAAATGTTTTTACAGAGGGAATTTTTGGTATTTCATTTTGTAACTCCATAATTCAGAAAGTACTTAGAACAGATAGATTCTTACAATTTTTGGGGGAATAACATGTTGTATAAAATCAAGCAAATCATATATGAACAAATCCCTCTGTAAAAAAAACTTCAGGATACAGACAGGAAAAAATATGTAAAGTTTGGTTTGTGTAAGTGCTACTGAAGTAAAGATTTTTAGCTCAGTGTAGGAGAAAATTCATTTTCAAAAAAAGTCCTTTAAAAATATGTGTTGTAATTGAAATCTATTGACACAAATAGATAAAGTGCTATAAAAGAAACACTTAACAGGGTCTTTTGGATGTTTTCTTTCCACTAGTCTGAAAAAAAGCTTCATGACAAACCAAACCTCTCCAATTGATTCAAACTCGTGACTTATTATTATTATTATTATCATCGTCGTTTGACGATTATTCATTTCAAGCGACTGTCTAGCAAGAACCAGATCAAATTAAAAGAGCCATTCATTTTCGAATCATTTGTTTCAGATCGGGACTTCAAATCGTGTATTGCGAATCATTTTATTTATATCAGAACTTTGCGTATTATGAATCAATTGATTCAGATTGGGACTTTGGAGTGATCAAATGATATGCAATTTGAAGTCCCAATTGAAATCAAATGATTTGTGATACACAAAGTTCCACTCTAGGTCAAATGATTCACAAAGCTTTTGTTTTGGAACTTTGGAACTTTGGAACGGGTTCGTGAATCTTTTAGATTGGAACTTTAGAGCGTGGATCGTGAATCATTTGATTCAGACCGGGACTTCGGTGTAGGTTTGCGAATCATTTGTTTAAGATGAGGAATTTGGAGTGATTTCACAAACATTTTTTTTCTTAAACAGTAGAAAACATCAAACCGTTAAGAGTGCAGTTATAAAAACAAAACAAATCCTTTAAGAAAATTGACTTTAGTAAAAGTGTAGTATACTTTGTGATTCTTTAGTAGTAATACTTCTCACTTGCTTTACTTTTTTTTCCCTGCATGTGCTACCATGTTTTTATTAGTACATTTTTATGTTTCTGTTCTTCTGGTTTTAGAGTTTAAAATGGAAGACACTGTTTGATAAGTGAGATCTCTGATTGAAGTCCTTGAAAATCAAAACGTAGTGCTTGAAAAGTCCTTAAAAGTCCTGGAATTTCATTTTACAGTATGAACCTTAAGAGTAAGCGTTTGCACTGATTTGTCCCTAACCTTACCTGTGTCCCACCTTAATAGCTGCAAACATTTTTGCAATACAATATGAACACAATAAGTACATTGTACTTATTTTTTGATGTAAATACATGCTAGTTAAGGCCACCTAATATAAAGTGGGACCTTAGTTTTATTCTGAAACTGTGGAGGGACAGATTAGATTGTGGCAGGCTGCCAGAAACACTGATAAAATTTCTGCACACTAACATCACTATATAGAATTACAAAAACAAAGACCAGTAAAATAGGATTCTCAAAGAGAAGCATTTAAGAAACCCGTTTCAAACTACTCAAGCCATCCCCTGAGCCACTGTGTTCACCACCTTTCAGTCAGCTGGTCTTCTCGTTAAGTGTAGGTTGTTTAGCCTCGGCTGTGAACGTTTCATGTGCACGTGTGCATGTGTGAGATGGATTTTTCTGAGGGCACTTATGCCCCTCTCTCATAGGCCTGAGAGGCTAATCACTAAGTAAAACACTACATGTGATGAAGTGTTTCTGGAGTGGGAGATGCTCCCAATCCATCCTTAATGAAAATGCTGGAGGCCCTGGAGTTCATCCGGAGGATCAGCGGAAGACTCTTGAGTCAGGCCACCCATCAGCACACAGGCCTCATCACAAATCCCCTTAACATCCAGCTAATCACGCTAACCCTTCTCTGCCACCCGCACAAAGACGGCCATCAAAATTCATAGCTCCTTCGCTCCCTTCATGGGATTTTCATGCATGAGCTTCATAGCGAAGCCTCCGTGACGAAGCGATTTTTCGGTCAGTGAGAAAATAGATACAGAGAGATGAGTTTTCTGACACCCAAAAGACTTCATGTTATTGACACTGATGGTCTGACAGGAGAACTGATGAAAATTGACTCTCATTGATCAAAATAATTTATTGATGTGTCAACAGTGCATTTTACCTTTTAACGCAGCTGACATTTTTGGCTTGTTTAAAGGAGTAGTTCACACAAAAATGAAGATTTAATCATTTAATTACCTTCATGTTGTTCTAGACCTGTATGACGTTTTATTCCATGCAACTCAAAAGGTGAATTTCGTTTCTTTTTTGAATGAAGAGGTCACTTTTTTCCATGCAATTATGAATGAGGACTAACACTTTCAAGCTTTAAAAAGGAACCAAAAGCAACCAAAGTGTCACAAAAGTAGTCCAATTGATTCAGACACTTACTCCAAGCCATACAATGCTGACATGGCTTTCATTGGCACATCCACAAGAGAAGTAACAATGTCTGATTCATTAATGAATCGTTCTTGGGAGACAAATGATCCTAATGGTTGACCGCAAACTGGAGAGGAAGTTTATAATGGTGACAAATAATAACGATTTCATTCTGTTTGTTTCTTTGCCATTAGAAAGTATGATACTGTAATCATGCTTTTGCATCCTTTCCAAAACTTGGGAAAAACAGTTTTTCAAAAATTTGTCCTCTGGAAGAAAGCAGGTCATTAGGGTTTTGGAGTGATGTGTGGGTGAGTAAATAATGACAGAATTTTAATTTCTGGGTGGACTGGCCCTTTAAGAGTTGTATTACGTATACAAGGGTAGCTCTTAAAGCTAAACTGTAATTATGCAATAAGATTATTATTATTAGTAGATTATTGTTCAGTTTTTTGTAAGTGCCATCTGTTAAAGCAGTCCGCTACAGGTCAAGAGAGCGCAGTAATATGAACTCCTCATTTCCCATTGTTTGCTTTCCTACAGGCAAAAGAGGATGATCACTTTCACCGTCTATCCCCCCTCCAGCACATACACGTCGCCTGTAATTAAAAACATCCTTTCACAATGCTTTTACAAGAGAAGTATGATCGTTTGTGTAACTAGCATTACTCTCACAGTCGAGCAGATGGAGCCACCAACAGAATGTCTTGCGATAATTTCAAAAATCAAGATTATTTTTTTCAGTCGGTAGAAATGTGACCAGACTCCAGGAGTCCTGTAGATAGCATCAAACAACACCTGCTTACATCATAAGATACAGTTGAGGTCAAAAGTTTACATACACCTTGCGGAATCTGCAGAACGTTAATTATTTTACCAAAATAAGAGGGATTATACAAAATGCATGTTAATTTTTGTTTAGCATGTCACATAAAAGACATTTGCATATAGTCCGTAGGAGAAAATAATAGTTGAATTTATAAAAATGACCCTGTTCAAAAATGTACATACACTTAATACTTTGTTGTTACCTGAATGACCCACAGCTGTGTTTTTTTGTTTAGTGATAGTTGTTCATAAGTCCCTTGTTTGTCCTGAACAGTTAAACTGCCCACTGTTCTTCAGAAAAATCCTTTCTTTGGTTTTCAGCATTTTTTTTTGTTTATTTGAACCCTTTCCAACAATGACTGTATGATTTTGAGATCCATCTTTTCACACCAAGGACAACTGAGGGTATCATATGCAACTATTACAGAAGGTTCAAACGCTCACTGATGCTTCAGAAGGAGAAACGATGCATTAAGAGCCAGGGGTGTAAACTTTTGAAAAGAAAGAATGTTTAGATTTTTATTATTTTGCCCAAAAATCATATATTTTTTTAATTTAGTACTGCCGTTCAGAAGCTACAGAAGATACTTGCATGTTTCCCAGAAGACAAAATAAGTTAAATTTACCCTGATATTCAAATTCAAAAAGTTTTCACTCCCAGCTCTTAATGCATGTGTTTCTGAAGTATCAGTGAGTGTTGCATATGAGTCCCTCAGTTGTCCTCAGTATGAAAAGATAGATCTCAAAATCATACAGTCATTGTTGAAAAGGTTCAAATACACAAAAAATGCTGAAAATTTTTTTTTTTTTCTGAAGAACAGCATGCAGTTTAACTGGTCAGGACAAACAAGGGACTCACTAAACAACAACAACAACAAAAGCTGTGAATCATTCAGGTAACAACACAGTATTAAAAATCAAGTGTATGTAAACTTTTAAACTGAGTTATTTTTATAAGTTCAACTATTATTTTCTCTTGTGGAATATAAACATTTTTATGTGAAATATCTTTTGAATGATCCTCTTAGTTTGGTAAAATAATTTTGCAGATTCTGCAAAGTGCATGTAAACTTTTGACCTCAACTGTATAACGTAAAGTTAATATCATTAGCAGGACATTTTACCACTCGCTTTATTTCTGTTTCTGCAGTGTTAAGCTGGTAGCTCCGCCCACAGTGAAATCTCATTGGTCCAAAATCTTTTTTTGATAGCTGATTATTAAAATGACAATATAATGTAAGCAGCAAAAGAAGTAGATTATTGGAAAAAAATGTAGGGCAAGTGACTTGGTTCTGTTCTTTAGTTGTTGATTGGATGGAGGCAGTTCTGAATGCAAGCTTGCAATCGGAAAAAAAAGGTGGGGTTTCAGCTGACTTAGTAACTGCAGAAGTCCATTGTTTCACTGGAAGGTCTTGTTAACATCGAAATAGCATTACGATTTAAAAATTGCGATTAAAAAAACATGTATAGATGAATCATTCACAGTAAGATCAATTAGTTGTATTTAGAAAATGAAACTTTGAATAAGCTTTGAATATTTTGTGATTGCACCGCATAGTATTTCGCTTCAGTTTTTATACTCCCATTAACTGACACTGTAATCTTACCTGATCAGTGCATGTTGTAATAGTGCATGAACTGAACATAATCTCTACAACTGCTCTGAGAGTCACTTCATGAGCATTTTACCGTTTCTTTTCCGGAAAACTATCGTCATATAACGAAGACCCTAAAGGTGTTCACACCAACCTGTCAAAATAAACGTTTGTTTTACCCTGGACAGTCAGAAATATATTAATATATTACTTTATGTAAAGGTAGTACTGCTACTAATAATAAAAATACCATTAAAACAATATTTAAGGAGTATTTACCAGAAAAAAAATATTTGCCAGAATTTATTTACCAGAGAATTGTAAATACACAACACAGTATTTCTGAAAAAAAGAGAGAAATAAATAGCCTATAAAAAAAAATTCTTTATTAAATCTAATTATCCTTTATAAAGTCATTAGACATGCTTTTGATTATTAAAATGTAATGCAACAATTAAAATAGAATCCAGAAAATTAATGGAAAACAGAGCTTCACAAGCAAAACTGAATTTGAGAAAAATAATAAAACGTATTTCATAGGGCCTTAAAAACATAATTTTTGTTAAACTTTTAATAAATTGCTGTTAAATTCTGAAAGTTTCATGATTTCAATTAATTAGACATGATTTTTGATGAATATTTTTTTAATGTAACCATTAAAATAGAGTCTAGAAAAATTAAACAGAATAAATAAAACAGATTTCATAGGGCCTTCTTTATTTAATTTGTGTTTTTGTTTTATTGTAGTTGTCCTTTCTGACTATGTCATGATATAAATTATTGTTGTGAAATAAAATTACTATATCATGAAATAAGATTTGGCTTTATCCTTTAAGCTAACTTACCAATATAGCAAAGATCTCTACATACCTGTAGGCACGGTAGTCGTTCACCATAATCCTGTGTAGTGGCACTGTCATGTGATTATTATTATTATTTTTAATTTTTTAAAGGGGGGATGAAATGCTTTGTTTTAATAGATAAAATAACTCTTTTTTGTTTTTGTTTTTGTATTTAAAAATAAATTTGTGAATTTGGAAGACACTTTTTACTAAATACAAATGCTTTAATCAAAGTGGTTAGCATCTCTTGAGCACTTGATTAGATGAACAAAATCTCAAGGTCTATTCACATCAGGTTAAAAAAAAATCTTCAGAATTTTGAACTATGTACATTTAAAAAAAAAAATGACTTGGATCTGAATAGGTAATGACAGATTTGTGTAAACGAGAACAAAGTGATACATTGTTTCATTTTAAAACTCTGTCATCCCTGTTTTTCATGCCAAACAGACATGCTTGGTGTGAATAAGCCTTCACTAAGCAGATAAACGTGCTTTGTGGTCCTGCTACTGCAACACTGACTCACATGTCCAAAGTTAGCCTGGGAATTCCTCACTTTCAACTGTGTGAAAGCTAGTACTGTCCCACTCACAGGACAGATCAGCTTTCTCTTTCCTTCTACCCACCTCCCTCTCTGTCCTCTCCTTCCTCTCGCGCCTCTACCGTTTCCTCCTCACCGTTTCAGGATTCTCATCCCGAGCAGGTGGGGGACGACTCAAGGTGACAGAAAGAGCTTTTGGGTCAGTTTCTTCCCCAGAACAGACCCAGTAATTTGGACTAAGCGCTGATTTCTTCAAGCTAAGAAAAGCGCCACAAAAAAGAGGGAAAGAAAGGAGGAGAAAACAATAGGATGAAAGTAGAGAGGAGGGACTGTGGGTAATGGAGGGGCGTGAAACGAAGGAGCTGACCAAAGACTGTTATTAGCGAGAGTAGCTTCTCCCCACCTCTTCAGTGAAATCTTAGAGGCCTCAAAAGGTCAAAACGTTTTCGCAGCTCGTTCAGCTCAGTCAGTGCTGAAACAGCCATGTCAGTTTTAGGACAGACTGCAAGAGAGTGGAAAAGTTCATGTCTCGTTTTCATCCACCCCCCTTTCAGTTTTTGACGGGTAAAATCTCGCCCTCTCTCCAGGTCCCATTTGCTTGTCTACCCAGCATGAGTGTTTAATCTTTTCAGGGCCTTGAATTGGGCTAGTGAAAGAGGCCTGAGCTCTCTCCCGCCAGGGGCCGTGCGGCTCATTCGAGAGCTTTAATCACTGTGCAAACACAGCAGCGCTCCTTCAGTCCTCCCTCCATACACACCTCCGTAGAGCCCAACTTTCTCTCCTATGCTGATGCCCGTTTTGCTTTCTGTTTTTCCGCCGTTGGACTGTTGAGAAATCCCTCCTGCTGCATTCGATGATCCGTCGGGGGTCAGAACTGTAGGAAACGTTCAGAGTTCTGTAATTCGGTGGGTTTTATTCCCCTGCCTTGTCTGGCGAAACCTTTCATGTTTGTGGCGGTGTCCGTTTTTTTTTTTTAATTAGTTGCTGGGTTATGCGTGCGATCGCAGTCCATCTGACGACGTAAATATCTGTGGATTTGGATGTGTGTCGACATCAGCGGTGCCTTTCTGTGTTAACCTGCGACGATGGAAGGAGGGCACTGGCATTTGATGCAAAACAAATAAAGTGATTTGTTCGGTTTTTGTTTTTCAGGGAAAGTTTGATTTAGCCTGCATCAGTTTGATTTGGTTTGGGTGTTTGTTTTGTCAGGGTTTGCGGGGAGGGCACTCGCTGTCTTTTTCTACTCGCGGACCCTGGTGAAGCATTAGTGGCCTTAAAGCTCTCTGAAAGCCTGATGGTGAATCATGAAATAAGGGTGGATCAGTGAGCCGGGATTAGATGGGTTCTGGCTTCATAGGTAGTGAAATGGCCATTGAGGCTTCAGTTTTCATGCTTTTTTTTTTTCTGCAAATTGGATGTGGGGATGGAATGACTTGTGTGGGCATTAGTTTATAAATGGGTGAATGTCTCTCTTTATTCGGTGCAGCTATTTGGAAGTTGGAATTTTTTTCTTTTAACAGTTCTGAAGTGTGCATTGTTTTCCTGATGTGAATTGAAGACCGTACTAAAATACTTCCCTTACTGCTAGTCTATTAGTATATATGTGACCCTGTACCACAAAACCAGTCATAAGTCACACGGGTATATTTTTAGGAACAGCCAGCAATACATTGTATTATTTTATGCCAAAAATCATTAGGATATTAAGTAAAGATCATGAAGATATTTTGTAAATTTCCTACCGTAAATATATCAAAATTACATTTTTTATTAGTAATGCGTTGCTAAGAACTTCATTTAGACAACTTTAATATTGATTTTCTTGTAATATTGATTTAGTTGTATCTCGGCCAAATATTGTCCTATCCTAACAAACCATACATCAATGGAAGGCTTTTTTATTCAGCTTTTGTTACAAAAAAGTGACCCATATGACTGGTTTTGTTGTTCAGTGTCGGAGAGAGAGAAAGAGAGCTGGGTACTTTACAGATTGTAATCCATTACTGTTTACATGATGAAAACTAAATTAAATTACTCATTTTAGGTAATGCATTCTGAATACTGTTTAGATTACTTTCAGATTACTTTTTTCTAATGTGAGTATCTTTTATATCAATGACACAATTATTTACATGACATTTGCATGGCCATTTTATATTGTGAATATAGTTAAAGTTAAATGGTGTGACAGTAGACTTTCTAGAAAGGGAAAAAGAGACAAAAATAATGAATTATGGAGAATCATAATAAAATTATAAGTGAATTACTGCCAAAATGTAATATACTTTAATTCCAAGTACTTAATTTTTTGAATCTGATTACATAATCCAGATTACATGTAATCAGTTACTACCCAACTCTGTATATATGTATGTGTTTATACAGTTCAAAATGTACAGACATCAATATTATTTGTGAGCCGGGACCACACAATCAGTCATAAGGGTCAATTCTTTGAAACTGAGATTTATACATCATATACAAGATTTTCATAGATGTATCGTTTGTTAGGAAAGGGCCATTTTTGCCCGAGATTTGAAAATTTGGAATCTGAGGGTGCACAAAAACAAAATATTGAGAAAATTGCCTTTAAAGTTGTCCAAATGATGTTCTTAGCAATGCATATTACTAATCAAAAATTAAGTTTTGATATATTTATGGTAGACAATTTACAAAATATCTTCATAGAACATGATCTTCACTTAATATTTTTGACCCATACAATGTATTGTTGGCTATTGCTACAAATATACCGGTGCTACTTATGACTGGTTTTGTGGTCCAGGGTCATATTTTGTTAAAAAGCAACATTTTGCAAATTCAGCATTTTGACCACAAGTGTATTTTTACATAAATACCACTTACACTCATATCAAAAATATATTTCTATATTATATTGTCTTGTATTATATTATATTATTCATTTTACTTTATTGTAATGTTTTTTTTATTTTATTATAATGTTGTATGTTTGTATATAATGTGATCGGTAGCACCTATTTGAATTTTTATTTATTTATTTTTAATCTGTTCTGAAATAATTTTCTCATTTGGCTACAGACTCATGAGGGTTTCCACATTTTCTTCTTCAGAAGTATTAAAATCAGATCTAGAATCCTAATCCATATAATGCCCATACCTAACTGTATGTATATGTGTTCTTCTGTCATTCAGAGAAAACTGCTGGCCATCTACCTCCACAACGACGAGAGTGTCCTCAGTAACGTGTTCTGCTCTCAGATGATGTGCGCAGACTCCATAGTGTCATATCTCAGCCAGAACTTCATCACATGGGCCTGGGACGTTACTAAAGAAGCTAATAAAGCCAGGTAACACTGTTTAGCACGTTCCTTCCTTTCATCTCTCTCATCGCATACACTCACAATGGCAGTCAAACCATCCAGAACGGTAGGGATCGGAAGCATTTTCACACTCAAAATGGATGATCTCTTAATGAGAGGCATTCCTCCCTTCCCCCTCTCTCCTCTTCTGACTCTCTCCTCATAGAGGGCTTTAACAAAAGATGTCGTGTTTGCTCACTGAGGCCCCGGTAGGGCAATCTGCACTAATCTGCCCCGCTAAAGGGTCAGTTAGACACACAGCCATCATAGAGCACACTCCACAGAATGTCTTCATTTCAGGACGCCAGTTAGAGAGGTTTTACATTTTGTCGTTGGGCAAATGCAACTTTCGCACCTAACACGCACCTTAAATGGCATTAAGATTCTGGCCTGTTTGAAATGTACTTTGAGACGTTCAAGAGTAAATTGTACGAATATGTACTCAATCTCTTCATTTCGAGATGGCAGTTATGGTGTATAAAGACGTATCCCAAATTGCTTCAGGAGAAACGGAGCTTGCAAAATGAAGATGGAAGGCCAGAAAAAGACAGGAACAGAGAGAGAAAAAGGGAGAAGCTGGTCAGGCAGCAGATGGATTCTTGATTGGTCCCAGCAGGCTTTGCTTCTGAGCAGGCCTCTACTTTTCCTTCCAGTAGGCTTCACCCTAAAAGCCTCCCTCCGGAGCGGACGGGGAGAGAAAGACCAGCTAGTGACCTGCTTCTGCAGGGGCTCCTTCAGTCCAGCCTTGCCTCTATACCCCTCTCCCTCCCCTTCTGCTTTTTGCCCCAGCTGAGCCTTTCTACCACAGATTAAAGGCGGGCAACATCTGGGGCTATTCATAATGCGAACAGAGAGACACACACACAGTCCCACATCCTTATACGCTGACATACTCATACACACATACACACCTCATTCTCACGCTCCCGAGCCAGGCCTGGCTGACTGCTGATTGTGGATGGTGACTGGCAGCGTTTTTCAAAGCTAACTCTGTGAATGAAGCCTGTGAATCGCTAATCGCTGACACCGATCACATAGACTCTCAGCATAATTGTGCATTAATCCAGAGACCAAATGTAATTAGAGTGAATGTAATTAGCACCCACAGGTGCTACAGGTGCTCTTTGTTACTGGTAGAAGTAAGAAAAAGCTGCAGGTCATAATTTGACGGTGCATTCTAGCAAAGACAAAGTTTTTACTAAAATGTATTTAAAATACATTTATCAGGGTCTGGCCAGGATCTTCATTTTGCGTGCTCTGTTTCTACTGAAGCAATCTTGGATACATCTTCATACACCATAACTCCCATCTTTCAATAATTGAAGCATTTTTCAAGTACCTCTTTAGGAATATTGCTATTTCCAAGGGTTTTCCAGGCCTTAAATTTCAAAAAGTCAAATTCAAGTACTTTAAGCACCTTGTACGAGCCCTGATTAATGTATTTTAAAATTCAAGCAATTTAAAAAAACATCATACCTTTTTCTTCTATTTCACTATTTCAATCTGAGCAAGTAGTATTACTGACAGTGTCGTGTAAACGTGGCGAAAGAGAAACAGATGAACCAAATCAATTAAGTAATTTACGCTGGAACAGCCCCGGTTGATTCAAACTCGTAAATTCAGTCATTCATTTCTAGCGATTCACTAGCATAACCAGAATCATTTAATTTAAATTGGAACGGGTTTGTGAATCATTTTGCGAATTCAAATGAAATGATTCGCAATATGCAAAGTTCCGATCTAAGTCAAATCATTTGCAATCCGTGCTCCGAGTCTTGATCTGAAATGATGGAACGCAAATCATCATTCAGATCGGGATTTCAGAACGTGGATGGCAAATCATTTGATTTAGATCGGAACTTTGGAGCGGTTCGCAAATCTTTCAGTCTCTCTGATTGAAGTCCTTAAAAATAAAAAAAGAAGATTTTTTTCCTGAAAAAAAAGTTTTTTAAAAGTTTTTAAAAGTTCTGGAATTTCATTTTACAGTATCTCAACGAACTCTGATTTATTTCATGCTGCATATACTACAAATACTTTTAAATATTTATGTACGTAATAAAACTTGTACGTAATAGTGTACTAAACTGAAAAGTCTGTTAAATGCACTTTATTTTTCTTTTTTTAGTTATATTTTTGGGCTTTTTGTTACTTTATTATTCAGACAGGACAGTGGAGAGATGACAGGAAAATATTGGGTAGAGAGAGGGGAGTGGGATCGGCACAGGACCTCGAGACGGGAATCGAACTCGGGTCACCATTAGCGCAGTTGCGCTGTATACTGTATGTCGGCGCACAAACCACGAGGCTACCAAAACTGACTAAATGCACTTTAATTGTGTGGAAGTAGTGCTGAAGTCCGACTAAAGATATACTGAAGTATAGTTGATTGTGCTGAAGTAGAACTATTGCAAGTGTACTTGAAGTGCACTTTAAGTATCTTGCATTTAAAGACCGATATTATTCAAAGATCATACAGTCTTCATCAACAGTGACTTTAAAACGCATTTTAGGCTTAATATTATGTGTATTGTACACAAGTAGTACTCCAAATAAAATTTAATTATGGTTTTTATCAGTAATTTTGAGTGATATGTCAGTAAATATGTTAATAGATTTGAACTTTAATAAAAAGTATAAAAGTATTTTAAATATACAGTCAAACCAAAGTTTATTCAGACACCTTCTGTACTGTATTAGTTTTTTTACTAGGGTTAGAGAGAAGATCTGTAAAAATCTAGTTTTGGTATGATGTAAACCAACAGAAGTATTTAAAAACTCCAGGAAAATTCTTTGAATTCTGTTGTTTGCTGTTGATGTGCAATTGTGTCATTAAAGATCAATGCATAGTTTTAGTATCATGATCATTGTGATCGAGAAACTGTTTTCTCAGGGAAACAGTCAGAGCAGTGCACGCCCTGTGGCCCCAGCAGATGGTCTGATACTGTGCCACACCTCTGTCGGTTCAGGCAGTGGGGAAATATTACGGTTCACACACTTGAGTGTGTGACTTGAGCGAGGGTTGAGAAGGGGACGAGAGCGTGTCACTCCAATTACAAAGCCGTCCTTGACGAGACGCTTGAAACACCTGGTGTTACTAACTAGAAAATCAAAAATAACTCCCCTGAGGTCCTTTGAAAACTCTTAACATTCTTCAAGATTTCTTTACGCATCACTGATGTGACAATGAACTGCCAACTGCAATGCCTGATGGGACCTCTGGAAACACAAGTGTTATTTGTGTGATGTTTAATTTTTTTGGCAGTGAAACAGCTCGGTGGAATCTAGTCATCTGTAATACTGCACTACAAGTTACACAGAAGCCTGTTGTCTTCTTAGGTAACCATGTAGCGCTCTATTTTTAGTATGCTAAGTTTATAAAATAGAGCTCAACAATAAAAGTTGAACTGAGTTATCACATTGAGGCCTTCGTGAGCACACAACTATGTTTCAGAAAATGTTTGTGTATTTGAACCCTTTCCAACAATGACTGTATGATTCTGAGATCAGTCTTTTTACACTGAGGACAACTGAGCGACTCATATGCGACTATTACAGAAGGTTCAAACACTCACTGATGCTTCAGAAGGAAACAAAATGCATTAAGAGGCAGGGGTTGAAAACTTTTGGAACTTGAAGATTAGGGTAAATTTAACTTATTTTGTCTTCTGGGGAACATGTAACTATCTTCTGTAGCTTCTAAAGGGCAGTACTAAATGAAAAAATGTGATATTTAGGCAAAATAAGAAAAATGTACACATCCTCATTCCGTTCAAAAGTTTTCAACCCTAGCTCTTAATGCATCATTTTACTTTTTGAAGCATCAGTGAGTGTTTGAACCTTCTATAATAGTTGCATATGAGTTCCTCAGTTGTCCTCAGTGTGAAAAGATGGATCTCAAAATCATACAGTCACTGTTGGAAAGGGTTCAAATACACAAAAATGCTGAAAAACCAAAGAATCTGTGGCACCTGAGGGGCTTTTCTGAAGAACAGCGGGCAGTTTAACTGTTCAGGACAAACAAGGGACTCATGAACAACTATCACTAAACAAAAAAACACAGCTGTAAATCATTCAGGTAACAACATAGTATTAAGAATCAAGTGTATAAACTTTTGAACAGGGTCATTTTTATAAATTCAGCTATTATTTTCTCTTGTGCACTATATTCAAGCATCTTTTATGTGAAATATCTTATTCAGGTCGGTACTAAATAAAAACTAACATGTATGATCCCTCTTATTTTGATAAAATAATTAACATTTTGCAGATTCTGCAAGGTGTATGTGAACTTTTGACTTCAGCTGTACCTAGAGTCCAAGAAGTGCTCACTCATCTCCTCTGATGCAACTTTTTCGTAGTTCTCTGATAATAGGGTGAAATTAGATGTGAAAAAATCTCCAATTTTTCTTTTCTTCCCTCCCACGCTGGTCATGGCCCCTCACTCTAGTGTGTTCCATCTCTCCTCTATTTTACTTTCCAGTTATTAAAGCCGATGTTATTAAAAGAAGAGAGAAGCTAATCTATATTTGCATTCGCTCTATAGCAATTCATTAATATTATGACATTTACTGCGAGCTCTGTGAGTCTGCCTGCTACCCTTTTCCTTCAGCGAAACGTTAATTTAAAGTTCTGTCTTTGTAATGGAATAAGAAATCCTCTCTGCCCTATCAAATTCGGTGCGGCGGGAGCGGAATACTAATTCAGACCGGGGGAGTGTTTGGAGAAGAACCATCCTCTGAGCGGAGAGCAGAATTGGTTTTAAAGTCTGTTAATATGATGAGCTGTGTACTCTTATTAAGCTCAGTGATTGTTCAGGGGAGTTTCACTGGCTGTCTGTCCACTATCCACTTAAATTACTGACTCTCTCCCTTTCTCTCTTCTCTCTCACTCTCTTTTTAGACTACTCACGATGTGCACAAGGCACTTTGGCAGTGTTGTTGCACAGACCATTCGGACGTACAAGACTGACCAGTTCCCATTACTTTTAATTGTCATGGGCAAACGGACATCAAATGAAGTTTTAAATGTCATTCAAGGTAAAACATCTAAATGAACTGCAAATAAAATAATTTGGCAGACCTTACGTAATCTGATCAAAACTGCATAACATTTGTAATTAATTTAATGTACTTAGTGTTACCAAAAAGTCTGAGACCAGATAGATTTATATGATTTATATGATAAGATTTATACACGATTTATATTATTTCATTATGTGCTAAATATATGTGTGTGTACACTTCCAGTCAGAAGTTTTTGAACAGTAAGATTTTTAATGTTTTAAAGTCTTTCCTTCTCACCAAGCCTGTATTTATTTGATCCAAAGTACAGCAAAAACAGTAAAATCTTGAAATATTTTTACTATTTAAAATAACTGTTTTCTAATTGAATATATTTTAGAATGTAATTTATTCCTATGATTTCAAAGCTAAATTTTTAGCATCATTACTCCAGTCACATGATCCTTCAGAAATCATTGTAATATTCTGATTTGCTGCTCAGAAAACATTTATTATTATTGTTGAAAACAGCTGAGTAGAATTTTTTGTTTTTTTGAATAGAAAGTTCAGAAGAACAGCACGTCTGAAATTGAAATGTTTATCATTACTTTTAATCAATTTAAAGCATCCTTGCTAAATAAAAGTATTCATTTCTATCATTTCTTCCTTCCACAAAAATCTTACTGTTCAAAATATTTTTTATTTTTGTTTATTATAATATATATTTTTTATTATTTTAAAATATATTTATTATTTATTTGTATTATATTAGTGTATTTTGCTACACTATATATATATATATATATATATATATATATATATATATATATTTAATGAATTAATAATATAAAACAATAATAAATATTAATTATTCAATATTTACATAAATCATTATATGCATAACTACTTTAATAAAAACATAAATATTTTATTTATATATATATATATATATATATATATATATATATGTATATGTAAAACAATAATAAATATTAATTATTCAATATTTACATAAATCATTATTTAA
>JAHKKF010536636.1:31796-43553 GCA_019740295.1 Labeo calbasu | reverse complement strand
TTATTCAATATTTACATAAATCATTATATGCATAACTACTTTAATAAAAACATAAATATTTTATTTATATATATATATATATATATATATATATATATGTATATGTAAAACAATAATAAATATTAATTATTCAATATTTACATAAATCATTATTTAATTTTACAATAATGCAAAATTACTTTGTTAATAAAAACTAAAATATTTCGTTAACTATTAATTGGCAAACAAGAAACTGCATTTCATGTATTTATCTTGTATCTCTTTTTAGCATTAGTTTGTGTTCATAATAATTTCAAACATTTTGAGATGCATAGTAAAAGTGTGATGAACTTCAAAATTTTGTTGTCTATGTTCTGTTTGTGTGATGAAGGCAACACAACAGTGGATGAACTTATGATGAGACTCATGGGAGCCATGGAGATCTTCACAGCACAGCAGCAAGAAGACATCAAAGATGAGGTGAGATCAAAGATGAGCTCTCTTCATAGGCAGCGTTATAAGGCCACATTGGCACACACCAGAAGCAAAAATAGGCAACTTAATTATTCCGCCGTTTGGCCAAATCTAAGATAACACTGCATGCATCTTTTGTGGAGAAATCAATGCCACAATGTATTGTGACAATATAAACATTCTGCAATGCACGCTATTTGTAACCAGACACTTTATTAGGCAGATTCAAAGTCTTATTTTTAGGCCACAAAAAAGGGCATGTTGGGGCAGATGACCACTCATTGTCTGACTCATATGAGTCGGCCCATCACACAGGGGTAAGAATAGACACTCCGCCTGCGTCTGGGTTTCAGACAAAACGTGGAAGAAAAAGCACAATTGTGTAATGTAAGCTTGCGGTGGCCTGTGCATGTGAAGCCGACACAAAGCTGGCAGGATGCGATTTTGGTGTGTCATGTCTGCATGCGGTATGTGATTGTTTAAATCAATGCTAGGTCTGCAAACAGACGTGCTTACAAAGAGCTGAAACGAGATGTGTCCATCTGTTCAAATGAATTGCAAACGTTTTTAAGCAGCGTATCTGAAAGGTTATTCCTAGAAGTGGCAAGCTTCAAGAGGACATTAACTTCCTGCCTAATTAAAAACACTAATTATTAATGTTTTTGTTACATGTCATGACAGGTCTGTCCACACTTCCTTGCGTTGAGCTAATTAGTCATCTTTCTTCACCTGTGTGTGTTAATGTTAATGTCTGTGGTTTGGTGGGAAATACTCAGACAGCAAACACAGGTTACTGTCCCCCTGAGGCACATTGACTCGATGATTTGATAAGTCATGACATTTATTGCCTCGTCCCAGCATTCTCTTTCTGTTCGCACCCCTGCGTGGGATGCTTTGAATTATCAATCACGAAAAGCAACAGAAAATATTCATGCCATGTCATAATTGTCATAGTCCTTGCCATTGTATTAGTATGAGAACGACACTTCTTCTAGACTCCAGGTGATTCGTTCAGTCTCGTTCTGCTATTAGGGCTGGTTTCCCGGGCTCGGTGAATAAGTTCCGTTAAAAATGTTATTTTTCAATTTGTATCTGTTCCATTAGATCCATTAGGCTGTGAACTTTCTGCTTCCCTCAGTCAGAGCGCTTGAATAACTCTGACACGTTGATGGATTTCTGCTGGAAGCGTCTTGACGGTTTGCTCCTCGTGGCAATTAGTGGCTGTAATCTGTTTGGCTGTGAAGGAAATGTGATGTGAACGGACACAAACAGAGAGAAGGGGTTAGTGAGGTGCCAGAGGAAACGCAGAGGAGATATTTTGCACTTTATGTAGTTCACACATTTGGCCCTTAGCTGGAGAGTGAAGCAACAAGATTTTCATTCATTTTCTGTTCACTGAACAGAAACAGTTTTGGGGTGTAAATGAAAGATGTAGTGTACTCAAAAATGTGAAATTGTGATATTTATTCTTTAGGGATCAGTATTAATGCACATTTCAGTTCGGTTTTGATTAATTTCATCTCGAGTTCGTATTAATTTGATTTCAGGTTACACCTAAACTATGGATTTGAGTTTTAAATTATTAATTAAAAGGACTAACTCAAAAAGAAACTGTTGAAAAGAGTATTTTTCAAGAATTAAACTACGCTGATTGTGCTGAATGTTTTTGATTCAGCAAAAAGAGAACAGTTCAAAAACATTAATTTGTTTGTGAATTGGACAGAACCAGTTGCACTGACTGTTTTGGTTTAACAAAAATAGTAATTTCTTCATTAATTAAACACTGGTTGTTTTAAATGTATTTGAGTCAACAACCTCAAAAAGGGCTTCATTTGTTTGTGATCAGGGTTCGTACAAGGTGCTTAAAGTACTTAAGTTTGACTTTTGACTGAAATTTAAGGCCTGAAAACCCTTAAAAATAGCAATGTATCCATGAAATAAGTGTTTAATTTTGTCAATAAACATTTTTTTCACGCAAAATTCACGCAATTCAAAAAACATACCTTTTTCGCTTATTTCAGTTAATGTTCGAAAACAATCAAGATAAGCAAGTAATAGTACATGTCATGTAAACATGGCTGAAGATGCGAAAAGAGGAACAGGTGAACCAAATCGATTGAGTTATTTACACTGGAACCGCTCCAGTTTTCAAATTTCAACATTGTTTGTAATGATTTTAAAAAGCATACCGTAGCGTCGCAAAATGGTTCACTGTTTTGAAGATGAATTTGAATATCGCAAATCGTTTGTTTCAGATTGGGACTTCATCTCGCGTATCGCGAATCATTCAACTTAGATCGGACCTCAAATTGTATATCGCGAATCATTTGATTTAGATCAAAACAGGTTTGTGATTTGAAGTCAAATGATTTGCGAGTGATTATTCTGATTAGGAGCGTTGATCGCAAATGTTTTGCTTTAGATTTGGAACTTTGGAGCAGGTTCGCAAATCTTTTGCTTTAGATCGCAAATTCGGATCGTGAAACTATAATTCATATCAGGACTTTGGTGTGGGTTTGCGAATCATTTGATTTTGTTCGGGACTTTGGAGAGCGTATGGCAAATCTGTTTTTCAGATGAGGACTTCAGAGCGGATTTGTAAATGTTTTTATCCGGTTTTTTTTTCTTAAACAGTAGAAAACATTAAGGAAGTACCGTTATAAAAAAAAACAAAGGAAATTATATGCAAATAAAAATTAACCGTGGTTTTACTATAATAAAAGTGTAGTAAACATTGTAATCCTTTGATAGTAGTAATTTGCATGTGCTTCACTTTATTTTTGCCATTTTGTTTTATTCGTTTTTTTAATTTTTTTTTAGAAATTGAAAGAGAAGACGATGTTTGATAAGTGAGATCCTGAGTAACAGTGTTTGAAAAGTTCTGGAATTTCATTTTACAGTATCTGTACTGACTGTTTTTTGATTCAGTAAAAATCAAAGAGTTATTTCTTCGTTAAACACTTTGCTTTAAATGTTTTGTTGAGTCAACAATAACAAAAAGAGCTTCATTTGTTTGTTTTTTAACTACATGTGTTGTGCTTAATGTTGATTCAACAACAACAAAAAAAACCTGTTTCATCAGACTATAAATGTTTTTGAAGGATCAAAGTATTGTATCATTGACTTATTTAAAGCAATAGTTTACCCATAAATAAAAATTCTGTCCTGACCCTGCATAGACAGCAACGCAACGATCAAGGCCCAAAAAGTTAGTAAGAACATAAATAAAATAGTCCATGTTATCATTGCGTTGCTGTCTATGCAGGGTCGGAAAGCTCTTGGATTTCATCAAAAATGTCTTCATTTGTGTTTTGAAGATGAACAACATGAGGGTGAGTAATTAATGACAGAATTTTCAATTTTGGGTGAACTATCCCGCTAAATTGAATTTGTTGATTGAAGTGAAGCTCGGTGAACTGCTGATGATTACAGCTCATTTCAAATCTTGGGTGTGACGCTTGAATCCAAAGCCTTTGTTAACCTTGTGTTTGTACACAAATGAGTGAGCCACCTTAGAAATGTGTGGGAGTGTTTGAAAGCATTTGTTGTTGTGCCACCACTAACAGCCTGCCATTTGAGGCAGTTTAGGTTTGCCCTTTAAAGTCCTTAACCGAAATGTCCCTGTGTGTGTGTGTCGTCCCTACCCCATACAGTCAGGTGACTCATAGTGACCTGTGTGTGTCTGTCCGTCTGTATGGACTCCTTACATATACTGTCTGGATCAACAGGCAAACCCAGACAGCACACACTCATTCGCCAAGATCACACCAGCATTCCTCTGTGTGTCTAAGTGACATGACCTGGGGTTGTGCAGTCAGGGGTGAAATAGTTATACGCTTGCTCCATTAGCTCTAGTACAGGTCATGGCACTGACTCACTGTATGTAGAGCGTAATAGAGAGAAAAAAACATGGGAGAAAGCTTTCACGCTTTTTGCTCACCCTGTTTAATTATTTTCATCTTAGCCTTTATCTTTTTCTTTTATTGTATTCATGTGGAAGGATGCATAGTAAATAATAATAATAATTATTAAATAATTGATTAGTTTATTTATTTATCTATTTATCTATTTTCATTTTATTTTGTTTTTATACATGGACATGCCATAATTATTTTATTTTATTTTATTTTATTTTATTTTATTTTATTTTATTTTTTATTTTGCCTGACAGCCATGTATTACCATGCTACTTGATATTGCTAGTCAGGGGCATTGTAGAAATAATTTTTTGAATTGACTGTAACTGAAACTGTACGTTTTATGACCATTTTGATGACCTGTCACATTACATAACACCTAAACATTATTTAATTTTATTTTACCATTTATTTTACTGTTTTCACTGTTTATTTTTCTGTAAATTGTACTGCATGTTTTAATGTGTATATTAACATGATAAGCAGTCACAACACCTGAACTTTTTTGTTTTGTTTTATTGTACTATAAATTATAAATTTGTATATCTACATAATGACAAGTCACAACAGCTGAACTTTTATTTTATTTTATTTTATTTTACTTTAAGTTTACTTTCGCCATTTCACAAACTTAGTAAGATGTGAGAGGCCTTTATTTTATTTTATTTTTTGCTTAGGATATTTGCAGTTTTATGCCTGCTGGAAAAATAGCTACTTATTCTGTCATTATAAGTTTACTTTCGCCATTTTACAAACTTAGTAAGATATGAGAGGCCATTACATTTTTATTTTATTTTATTTTATTTTATTTTATTTTATTTTATTTTATTTTGCCATTTCAGGAACCCAGTAAGATGTGAGAGGCCATTTTTAACATCTTTGTTTTGGTTTGTTTTATTTTTTTTTATTTTTTTATTTTTTTATTTAGCTTTGCTTAGGATATTCGCTGTTTTATTTGCAGTTAGGATAATGATCTGTAATACCTGCTGTAAGCATAGCTACTTGTGTAATTTTGTGTAAGTTTGTTTTCACCATTTCATGAACCCAGTAAAATGTGATAGGCCATTACATTTTTAACCTTGATTAAGATGTTTTTATTGACATGCATTGTATCTAACAGCACTTATCTATGGCAAATTCATTGTAAAACATGGCCTCTCATGACTAATTGCTTTATTATAACACTGGCTTTTGAAAGTCCTTTTGAAAGATTTTGCCTCAAACGAGCTGTTCTTCAAAAGCACAATGTGTTTGGAAAAGTCGGTATATATTTGTTCTTATTTCCAGCCCTCAGATAAAAGATCCAGTTGTTTGTAATCCCGATTCACCTGAATTGTTTCAGTGTTCTGACTTTACCAATAGAGACCCACAAACTCTTCCTATACCACAACATGGTTTTCACACACTCTTTTACAGCTCGTTTGAATAGAATTTGAGGATGTATCTCTCCTTTGATCAGCCTCTGTGCTCTATCCCTCCTTTCTCTCCTCTATCCTTCCTTTTCTTCTCCTCTGCTCTGTGTAGTCACAACTCTTTCACATTTCCACACAAAGTCCAGCCAGGAGAAAAGACCCTTAGTCTTAAAAGCGGCCGCAGACAATCGCACGAGCCTGACTGCACAAAAGCAACAGTAGTTATTCACAGTCTTCAGTCTCAGCAGGTAGACCTGCAGCTGGGTCTTAACAAACAGGATCCACACACACACACACTCACAATAATAAAAGAGCCTGTCCATTGTATGTAGAGGAACTCCATGCATTCACTTCTATAAGATACTCTTTCAGTCGTCCCCAGTTAGTGTGTCCGACAATACAATAGTATTCAGTATGTGGCCATTACTGCTGACAATGACGAGGAACCATCTTATACGTCAGAGATTCAGTGGGATTGTTATCTGGAGAGACATGCTCTTATTGGATAACTGGTATAGAATGTAGATAATAAAAATAAATCTAAAACCACTAGAAAAATGCATTTTTTCCCATTTCAAATATATTATCAGCAGTTTTAGTAAATTACAAACAAATTAGTTCTCATGGTCAGTGTCTACTTGCTTTTCCAATTAGTAATCTAAAAATAGCACAAAATCTTATTCATACAGCTACAAAAAATAAATCCAATTTATCAAATTCTAACTTTGGTGTTTATTTACTTTACTTACTTATTTAAACATTTTTATTATTATTATTACTATTATTATTATTATTATTATTATTTCTATGTCTTAAATTTATGAAAATATATTTTTGTTTATATTCAATTTTGGAAAATTGTAAATATTAATAGTCATATTCATTTCAGAAATGGTTTTAGATGATATAGTTGATTAGTTAATGACATTAAGTTTTTTTTTTCCCCTCAGGATGAGCGTGAAGCCAGAGAAATGGTCAAGAGAGAACAGGATGAAGCTTACCGTTTGTCTCTGGAGGCTGATCGTAAAAAGGTTTGGCAAGATATTAAATGTCCTGTTTTTGCTCTGATTATGTTTTATGTTTTATTTATTTATTTATTTATTTTTTATAGATTTATTCATTTTAATTTAAGGGATTAGTTCACTTCCAGAATAAAAATTTCCTAATAATTTACTCACCCCCGTGTCATCCAAGATGTTCATGTCTTTCTTTCATCTGTCGAAAAGAATTTTTTTGAGGAAAACTCCGGGATTTTTCTCCATATAGTGCACTTCAATGGTAGTCAACGGATTGAAGGTCCAAATTAGTGTTCATTTCGTTAATGAAACTAACTTTTTTTCTCATGATTAAAACGAGACGAAGACGAGACGGCAATAGGGTCAATAAATGATAACTATGACTATGTCAACATGCAGTTTCATTGACGAAAAAGACGAGACTAAAATGTATTCAAAAAATAAAAACTTGACCAAAATCTTTTTATTTTCGTCAAAAAAAAGAGACAAAGTATTATTGTTGCCAGATATCAAGAGTTAAAATCCCTGAATCAGAGCTTCTCTGTTACAAGGATATATTTTTTGTGTCCGGTGCTTATTTTTTGCAATCTGGCAACCATGCCCACAAACTCATTCGTTATTGCAGAAGCGCTACCGCTTCTAAAACTTGACTAAAATACTTTAGATTTTCATTGACTAAAACTACACTATGCTGAGACTTTTAGTTGACTGAAATAAAATAGGATAGTGTTGACTAAATATGATTAAAAACTAACAAGGACATTTAACACGGGACTAAGGCTAACATTGAAAATTAACACTAGTCCAAATTGCAGTTTCAGTGCAGCTTCAATAGGCTCTACACAATCCCAGCCAAGGAATAAGTGTCTTGTCTAGCAATACGGTCAGAAAAAAAAATGTAATGTGTGACTGAGTAGAAATACTGACCCAAAGCGAACATGCAAAGAAAGTCAAACACCCTTTACAAAAAAGGTAAAACAACGATTCAAGCGATTTTGAAGTTGGAGGAGAAAGTGAGATTGAGTTTTTCGTCCTACCTTTTTAAATCAAAGTACAGAAACGAAGAACTACTAGATTATGTAACGCAATTATGTAATGCATCGCAGAGCTAGAGCAAGATGAGCATTTGTGATTAAAGACTATATAAATTTTTATATATATATATATATATATTTTTTTTTTTTTTTTTTTTTTTTTTTTTTTTTTTAGAAAATGACAGATTGTTTCGCTAGATAAGACACTTATTCCTTGGTTGGGATCGTGTAGAGCCCTTTAAAGCTGCACTGGAACTGCAGTTTGCACTTTCAACCTGTTGATCCCCATTGGAGTCAAATAGATGGAGAAAAATCCTGAAATGTTTTCCTCGAAAACCTTCCTTTTCTTTTCGTTTGAAGAAAGAAAGACATTAACATCTTGGATGACATGGGGGTGGGTAAATTACCAGGAAATGTTATTTTGAAAGTGAACTAATCTTTTAAGATGTATAATTAATTAAAACATATAATTAATTTACGCAATTATGTAAAATATAATTTTTGTTGCTAGTTAATTTGACGATTTTTTAAATTTAATTTTAATTTATTTTTTAGAGAGAAGCGCAAGAGCGAGAAGAGGCAGAGCAAGTCCGTCAGGAGCGAATCAGGAAAGAGCAGGAGGAGGAACGAGAGGTGAGTTTTACTTTGAGTTTCACCGGTTTGGTGACTGTTTCAATAACACGGTTTATATGACAAGCGCAAAGGTTGGTGAAAAGAAGAAAATCTGAGAATGGCGCTAAATAATCACCTTAGATCAGCACGATAACAGGCTATGTAATCATGATCCTTCCTTGTAAAAGAACTGGAATTCACTGAAATGTACTAGTTTCCTTGTTTTATTCTACGTAGAGCTCAGGAAAGCTTTGTTTGTTTGCCAAATATGACTGATTTCCTGCATTATGTTACTATTACTCTGCGTTGCCAATTAGTTCCAGTTATTTGGTTCAAAAGAGCCATTAATGCTTTTGAAAACATCTTAAATCTTTAAAACCACTGTTTCTCATCCATTGAAGCAGAAAATATGAACTCAAAAATGACAGTTTCACTCACATGTGTCACTTAATTGGGATTTCATGCATCATAAGATGACAAATCATAAAGCTTCTTGTCCTGTCGCAACCACTCTCATCAAGCACACAGTTGACATTGTTACACAAATCACATACATATTTGCGATCCGCCCGCGTACTCCTCCAGTGTTTGCGCTATCGCCCAGTATACGAGCTGTACAAAACGACAGGTGCACGTCAAAAGCACTGACACTCTCACAAAGACGGCATCAAAAAGTGTCACGGAAAGTTAAATCTCACCTGTAGACGTAGGAGTAAGCAAATATACCCGTTCCCTATCAGCTGATCAGCAGAATACAATACCACCGTATTAACATTCAAATGTATTACAGATGGTGCGGTCTAGCGCTCTTTTGCAGCACAAAGTGTACTTGTTCATTTAGTGTGCTTACAAGTTCAACACACGCTCTTTTTAATAAGTTATTTGCTCACCAAAAACACAAAAAACCGCCACACCAGTGTCGCCAGATTATCGTCTGTTTATTCAGCAGCAAATACTAACCGGACCAGCTCAGGTGAAACTGCTATGAGATAATTTGTCACTTTTAGGCTTCAACAAAAGCATGTAATTAGTTCAATCTCCTATTGCCATAGTACCATTCATGTCAGGACGTGGTGTGTAGGCTACAGTATAGACCTTTAAACATACGATACCCTACAATAGCTCACTTTAGCTTTGTTTAATGCTCGTCTTGGACAAAGCTTTTAATATGAGGCATGTTATGGAGAGGTAAACACAAAGACGTCCTGGAGGCGAAGTAATTGTGTCAGATCTGTGTGTGTGTGTGTGTGTGTGTGAGCTGTTAACTCAGCAGCAGCCTTGTGTTTTAATGAGAGCAGGGTCTAAAGTTGTTCACCTGCTGTCTGTAATGAACCCAAGGGGAGAAGAGGCTTGAAACGTGCACACACACATAGACACACACACATGTTTACACTGATAAAATCACCTGCACTAAACTACTTTTTTGCTTTTTTTCCTTTCCGTGCTGAAACGTCACGCCTTTGGACGTGAATCTCCAAGCTGTGAAACGGGTGACATATCTTCGATTCCCACACCTTAGAGGTCACCTGTTACGTTTTATGACATCGTTTGGAGTCGCACACAATCGTAATTAACCTTTTGCTCTTAAAGGGAAAGATTAGATTTAAATGCAGTACGTTCATATCTACAATTTTCGGCAGCTGTTACAGTTTGGCCGTATGTGTCGTGTGTGTGTATCTGCGTTTGTACCCATGCGTCATTTTTGTGACATTGTGCGTGTGTAAACAAGGCGGTAAGATGCTCTCCACCTGGAGTCTATCCAAGCACGCGCTCACCCTCGCACACGCCCAAACCACAGCACCTCGGTGGGTCTGTGGCGACAATGGGCGCGCTGGAGGGAAACAATCAGCAGAAGTGTATAGAGAAGTAGAGAGGGGAAATGCTCTGTGATTTGGAGTCTTTTGTGACCCAGACAGCGCATGAAAGGCCGAGGGGGAGTGGTGATGTCATTATTCTCTGCCTTCAGGTGCTACACACACACTCTGTTTGTTTAGCGCAGTGAAAAGGATGCTCCTTAGTGCCCTTTGTGCGCAGGGACCAGGAAACACACAGACACGTACGTGCACACATGCATCCCGAGCAGGGCTGGGGAGAGACGCCGTTCGGCCCCCAGAGGGCTTTTTACACGCGGCCCCTACCTAAGGGAGCGGGGCCGGCACGCGCTCACACAAGCCACCTGCTGCTAATGAGCTACTGTTGTACACTTTGATGAAATATAATTGCATTATGGTGTGTAAATAAAGCCTGCGTGTTTTGTCACAGCATATGCTGCCCAGTGTCACAACAGGAACAACAAGCTGGAGTTGAAAAGCCCAGAGGAGCGGCAGGTCGTGCTCCGTGTCACTAGAGACGGCGCTATTCCCTCACCTCTCCCTCTCGCTTTCGCTCTTGTTCTCTTTAAATGTGTATGCGACTTCTCACTGTTTCCCTCCCCGTCCCTCTCTTTTGACTCGTTTTTTTTTTTTTTTTTACAGTGTGATTTTTCTATGACGTGCAAAATGGAAAGATTTTTGTTGGGGTTTTTTTCAAGCTGTGAAAAAGTGCTAAATTTAGGACCTTTGACGCACAACTTGCGTGCTGCAATTTCATAAGATCCATGCCTATATATATTATGTCATTTTATTGTCATTTTAATATTGAGAGAGCTTTAAATCTTCATATTCAAAACAAAGTGGTTAGTTCATGAGATACATATTGATTGTTTTTCCCTAATGTTACCGTTTTGCTCTCCCCTGTGCAGGCTATCCGTCTCTCATTGGAGCAGGCCCTGCCACCAGAGCCCAAAGAGGAAGGCGGAGAGCCAATCAGCAAGCTGCGCATCCGGACGCCAAGCGGAGAGTTTTTGGAAAGGCGGTTCCTGGGCAGCTGTAAACTCCAGGTTCTGTTTGACTTCGTCGCCTCCAAGGGCTACCCATCCGACGAGTTCAAATTGCTCACCACCTTTCCACGCAGAAATGTGAGTTCACACATGCACAAAAAAATTTACTATAGATTTCTGTTGTTTTCAGATAATTATCGTATGATTTCTATAAATTTTGAGCCTAAAATAAACCTTAAACTTACAATAAAACTTGTTGCACTCTGTAAAATAATAGTATGAATAAATATGAATAAATACAGAAATATACACTTATAATTTATTAAAATGACGTTAATATATTTCTAATGACATTTTTTTTTAAATGCCGTCTATATATGATAAATGATGCAGATAGATAGATAGATGGATAGATAGATGGATAGATAGATGGATAGATAGATAGATAGATAGATAGATAGATAGATAGATAGATAGATAGATAGATAGATAGAT
>JAHKKF010536636.1:0-31746 GCA_019740295.1 Labeo calbasu | reverse complement strand
ATAGATAGATAGATAGATAGATAGATAGATAGATAGATAGATAGATAGATAGATAGATAGATAGATAGATCGATCGATCGATCGATCGATCGATCGATAGATAGATAGATAGAAAGCAAGCATTATTTATTTTCTTTCTTTTTTAAGTTATTTTTAACTACTGGGCCCATTTTTCAGCAAAAAAAATTTTGGGCTCTTTAAAATAATAGTATAAATAAATATGAGTAACTACATTAATATGCACCTATGATTTCTTATAATTTCTTAAAATTACATAGTAACATTTCATGACAGATTTCTTAAAGTGCCTTATAAGATGATAGATAGATAGATAGATAGATAGATAGATAGATAGATAGATAGATAGATAGATAGATAGATAGATAGATTGATTGATTAATGGATTGATATATATATATATATAATTTCTTAATAATATATAATTTCTTAATAATATTAAATTTTAAAATGATTAATAATATCATTATTATTATTTCATTAATTGTTTAATAAACTTTATATAAACTGTGCATATCACTAATGTATATTATTATTGTTGTTATTATTATTGTGTATTTATGAAACACTTTTTCCTTGAAAAGTGTTATCAAAAAAGGAAGCATTATTTATTTATTTATTTAATTTTTGTTATTATTTTTAACTACCGAGGACAGTTTTGTGCAAATTTGGGTGCAAATAAATAATTAACTCTTTAAAATAATAGTATAAATAAATGTGTAACTACATAAATATTCATGAGAGCATGATACATGAGATAGATAGATATGTGTGTGTATAATATATAATTTAGTTAATATACACATTTATATACACATACACACACACACACATATATGTGTGTGTATATTTCTATATAAAAATGTGTAATTTCTTATATAATATGAAATATTAAAATTATAATTAATAAACTTTATATAAAGTGTGCACATCACTAAATGATTATTATTATTATTATTATTATTATTATTGTGTATTTTTGAACCATTTTGTCCTTTAAAGGATGTTCTCAAAAAAAAGAAAGTATTGTTTATATATTTTTTTGTTATTATTTTTAACTACTGAGGACATTTTTTGGTTACAAATAACTAGATAAACACATGAATATCATAATGGTGTCTGTCTTGACCGTAACCCCACTCATGACAGCTATTGTAAGTACCCTAGCATGCACATAGTCCTGGAGCACCCGCCTCCTTCCTCTTCAATATATTTTCCGTGGGCATCTTTCCCCAAGCTGGAACATGACTGATATTAGTCTAGAGCCCCACTGATGGTGAATATCTTTTAATTCCTGTCCATCTGCGGTGCACTAATAACTGTGTGTGCGTGTGTGCAAAGAGTGTGTGTGAGTGTTACAGCTCAGCAGGAAAAATAGAGTGTATAATTGGCTAGTTAATCCCAGCGTGTGGCAGAAGTTTGTTGCTCATCTTAGTCTGTGTGTGTGTGTGTGTACTGTACAAGTCCACAGATAGTCACACACCTGCACATTAATTAAAAGCCATGCCTGGTTAATTAGTATTTCTTTTCCTCCTGTGTATTTTATTTTTCTTTTTTTCTTTTTTACATCTATCCACAAGTGCATGAATTATTTACGGAATATTAATTGCGGTCCTCGGAAACAGAAAGGTGCACTGGCTACTTCAGATACAGTCAGCAGTTCTCTTTCCTATGTGTGTTTGTGTCATTAAAGCGCTGCGTTTGTGCACTCTGCAGCAGGTAGATAACAAGCGCTGCTCTTAACGACCTGACTAATTAACAGCATGGAAACAGAAATGGGCTTTCCATTAATCAAGAGATGTGCGCAGGCCTGCCCAGACAGCATGTCATCCAAACCCTTTGGGGACGAGCGCTAAGGCCCCCAACAAACGCACACTTTTATACACACACACACTAAATGCACTGGTACTCGGACAGCCTCGCACCCAACAAACACCATTTCACACGTCGTATTGCATTTATTCACAGTCTCTGTTTGGAAAGCAAAAGAGAATCGAGTTGCGTGTTTTCTGCGGAGGGTGAAATGTGTATCCAGCAAAAGGAGGAAAGCAAAAGCAGGAAAAACAGGCTGTGTTTGTGACTGTGACTACAGTGCTTGAGTTTAATCCTCTCTCTCTTTCTCTCTCTCTCTGCCTCTTCTAATTAAAATCATCTCTGCCACAGACTCGCTCTATCCCTCCCACAGGATTAGGCCATGAGCACTATTGCATTTGTAATTCTGCACAAATGTTTAAACTTCATCTCTCTCTCTCTTTTTCTCCCCCCCCTCCTCCTCCTCCTCTCTTCTCCGCATCCAAAACCAAGATAATTGCCAGCAATAAGAGAGTGATTAAACAGAGGAGTTTAGAAAGAGAGAGATGGAAAAGTGTCTGAAGGCTTTTGTTTCATTTGCGGCCTGCGAGGGTTGTGTTTGTCAGTTTGTTTGTTCTTTTCTTCTCTTTGATGGACAGATCCAATGCACCTGCACTCTTCTGAACGAGAGCGTGAGGAAGGATTAGAAAGCAGCCTCAGGATTCCCTTTCTATTCATAACACTCATTAATGTCATGGCACAGTCACATTGCCACTCACACCAGCGCTTAGAGGACCTCCTATCATCTGACGAGCGCTTTTTGTTTTCTCGTGTTTTTTAAAGTTGTCCAACTCGGGATACGTGAGGACATCTCTTGGATGGGTAATCTAATCTCATGTGTGTCGTTTGTAGAGTGGTGCTTCTCAGCTGGAGGGTTCTGACCCAAAAATGAGTAACAGGTCTGTTCGAAATAGAGAAACAAAGCTAAATGCAAATCATAAAATGAAACTAACCTTGAAATTGAAATTGGCAACTTTTTCAGTAAAAATTCTAATATAAATTGGTTTTATAATTTAATATTAATTAATTACAATTAAATAGTATGCAAATTTAATATTTAATATTAATTACAGTATATTATGTATGTAATATTATTTACAATAAATACTATATATATATATATATATATATATAATGCAAATTAAATGCAAATAAAAACTACTAACTAACCGTGAAATTAAAATGAATAAGCTTGGCAACTTTTTCTATAAAAAATAATTTAATATTAATATTTATAATTGAAATATGAAATATATATAGCACCTATTTTAACAATAGACAGAAATGTAAAATATACAGAATATTTTTAAATATACAATACAATATTATGTTTAATAATACATTTTAGCACGCTCACACACACACACACACACACATATATATATATATATATATATAATGTTGTGAGTTATAATGTATATTAGAATATTGCAGTTATGTAAACAATACACTCGAACACATAAAATAAATATTTTACACACATGTAAATAGCTATTTAAACAATAGACAGAAATGCTGAATATGCAAATATTTATAAATATAATAAATATATTATTGTGTATTATATACAATACACACACACACACACACATATATATCATAATATTGCAGTTATGTAAACAGTGCACTCAAATGTAATAAGTAAATATTTTACATATATGTAAATAGAACAGAATATTTATAAATATACAATATAATATTATGTATGTAATATTATATACAATACAACACACACATATGCACATTATAATATTGTAAATTATAATATATAATATAATATTGCAGTTATGTAAACAATGCACTCAATTGCAGTAAATGAATATTTAACACACACTTAAATAAAAAAGCTGAATATTTATAAATATACAATATAATACTATGTATGCAATAATATAAAAAATACTTTTTATAGTGCATTAAAATTCAGTAAATGTAAAAAAAAAAAAACTGATAAACTCTGATGATCTGATGAAAGTGATCTCAAGCCCAAATGCGTTATATATGTAGAATATTTATCTTTTGTGTTTCAGCTTATTGTTTACATAAGTGCAATATTATAATATAATGTATTATAATTTACAATATCATTTATAATAGATGTATGCATTTTATATTGTGTGGCCTACAGATTACTTTTTATTATTCATTTTTCTAAATCTTCTGTGCTTGTTTTCGGGTCATCATGTGATGTCCAAAGTCTGGGTCACCAGACCAAAAACCAGTTGCAAAACCACTGCTTGATAAAACATCTGTTCTCTCTACCCTCAGAGAGCCATTTGGATGTGTAGTTTCCACATCTCTTACGTCAGCGCCTGGCCTGTCTGTGCATTTACGTTGGCTTCTTGCCTTTAGACCCCCCCTTAGCATCCCGCGGTCATGCTAAAGACAAGCAGGGAGCCAGAACTGACTTCTCCCCAGAGGTGGAAACCCTCCTTCCCCCCTCCGTCTCCACCCTCGGCCGGCCCTTAGCAGAGTCTTACTCCAACACTGAGAACGCTAACGCCCTCACCGCTCCTGCAGGCAGATAATGATCTCCCACCGCTTTCCTAATTGGCCAAATAAACACTCTACAACACAGCGCTAACACAGACCTGGCTATTGGGTTTTAATTAATGGTGGAGGACCCTAAATGGCTTCATTAGAACCGTTGTTTCAGCTGTATATTTTTTTTTTTCTTTCTTTTTTGTTGGTTTGTTTTTTTTTCTTTTCTTTTTTCCTTCTGTTTAGGGAAACCACATCTCGCGTGTCTGGTCTTTATTTTCCTTCTCTCTTAGCCCCTTATTGCAGGTCCTTTTATTAGTGCTAATGAACGGCAATATTTATTTGCCCGGCTTTTAAAGTGGAGATCAGTTCAGTTTCAGTTTAAACAAGTCTCGCAACGAGGACTGGCGTTCAGCTTATTACTAATTTGCTTTAAATGTTTTGACTGCGTGATTCAGAAGCCAGACCTTTCTTAAAACCTGTGTATTCTTAATTTCTAATAATGCCTTTGCTTGGTTTACTTTGCAGCGGCCTGGTAACATACACCTGCTTTATGATGAAACTCTGTATTGTCATTTTAATGAGTTTTTACTGTGTTATTGATCAGGTTAATCCTTAAGTATACTAATAATGAAATTAATTAAACTGAACTGGCAGCTGCAAGTGACATCAGTTAATCATGCTCTAAAACATTCAGCTTGTATTTTGTTTTCCGCTGAACTCCGTATTGATTCCCTCAGGACTTTTCAAATAGTTTGCTTGTAGAAATGTACACAGTAGAGTCAGTGATGCAAATTAATTTTCTTTGTGTTCTTTTTCTTTTTAATCTACAAGTACTACTCAGATTTCACATGAAAACATATTTACACTAACAGTGCTAGTGAATTTTGCCTTCAGCTCTGTTTTTGTGTGTGTGTGTGTGTGTGTGTGTAATTATTATTGGATATAATAGAGAAGCTAATTATACTATTTATATATTGTATACATCCAACAATATTTGAGTGTTTCTTTCCTTAAATTTTGCATTTAGTTGCATTTTTTGTAGACTACTATTCAGAATTTTGCCTTCAGCTGCATTTTTTATTATTAGTATTATTGTATATAATAGAGAATCTTATTATACTATTTATGTATTATATAAGTCCCACAATATTTGGGCATTTCTGTCTTTAAATTTATCCTTTGGTTGCTTCTTTTTTTTTTTTGTAGACTACCATTCAAAAGTTATTAATAATACTTTAATTGAGCAAGTGTGCAGTAAATTGATCGAGAAGTAACACTAAAGAGATTTATAATGTTACAAGTGATTTCTATTTCCAATAAATTCTGTCCTTTTGAAATTAAAAAAATAAAAAATGTAGCATGTTTTTTAAAAGATTTTTAAAGATTTTTAAGATTTTTTTTTTTAAGAAGTCTCATCTGCTCACCAAGCCTGCATTTTTATATGATCCAAAATACAGCAAAAGCAGCAATATTGTGAAATATTTTTATTATTTAAAATAACTGCTTTCTATTTGAATATATATTTTTAAAAATGTAATTTATTCCTGTGATCAAAGCTGTATTTTTAGCATCATTACTCTAGTCTTCAGTGTCACGTGATTTTTCAGAAATCTTTCTAATATGCTGATTTGCTGTTCAAAAAACGTTTATTATTATTATTAATAATACTTCAAACAATTTTTACTTTTTTGTTGTTGTTGTTGATGAATAGAAAGATCCAAAGCTCAGGATTTATCTGAAATAAAATTCTTTTGTAATATTATACACTATACCATTCAAAAGGTTGGAGTCAGTATCTTTTTTTTTTTTTTTTTTTTTTGGGAGAAATTATAGAAATTAATACTTTTATTTAAATTGATCAAAAATGATGATAAAGACATTTATGATGTTATAAAAGATTTCTATTTTAGTTAAATTCTGTTCTTCTGAACTTTCGATTCATCAAAGAAACCTAAAAAAAAAATCTACACAGTTGTTATCAACCTAATACTAATAATAATAAATGTTTTTTGAGCAGCAAATCAGAATATTAGAATGATTTCTGAAAAATCACGTGACTGGAGTAATGATGTTAACAATTCAGGAATAATTTACATTTTAAAATATATTCAAATAGAAAACAGTTATTTCAAATAGTAAAAATATTTCAACATTTTACTGTTTTTGCTGTGCTTTGAATCAAATAAATCAGGCTTGGTGAGCAGAAGAGGCCTTTTTTTAAAAACATTTAAAATCTTACTGTTCAAAAACTTTTGACTGGTTGTGTATAATTGAAAAGATATTTCTGTTATCTTTATAATCATAATTGCGTCCCACAATTTTTGTCTTTAAGTTTCAAATCATCAAAATGTATTATTATATAATTTATTACATCAAAATGTAATATTATTAAGAATAATTATATTTTTAATACAGTTAAATTAAAAATAATCTAATAACTTATGAAGGTGATGATAATAAAATACACTTTTACACTCTTACAGATTAATACAATTGCTTTTTTAGAACAATGGTGCTTTAATAGGACACTTAAATGATGCCTTTAATGCTTGGATCACTTAACATCTACTATAATCTACTAGATCTACTATAACGTAATTAAAAAAAGTTTTAATAATGTTTTGATTTAATAAATTGATCAAAAGTAACACCAAATCAGCATATTAGAATGTTTTTGAAGGATCATGTGATACTGAAGACTAGACTACTGATGCTGAAAATTTAGCTTTGCCATCACAGGAATAAATTACATTTTAAAATGTGTTAAAATAGAAAAGTTATTTTGAATTATAACAATTGTTTTACAATATGTACTGTAGGTCTGATCAAATGAAACTTGCCAAAATGAAAAAATTTGGTAGTGTTTTTTGCTCCTTTTCAATTGCTTGTGTTTAGGGCTCAGAAGTCGAGTAGCACTTTACTTTTGGAGAGCAGGATTCTCTCTCTCGTGCCCCTTTTCCTGTGGTCATCTGGGTGGCTGTCCTATGTTTGTTTGGTGACTGTGTGGGGCCGTTGAAGATGAGTGTGTTAAAGGTTTAACAGGATTACCTGCCATCAACATCATCAAGGCCCAAAGAAAACAGCCACCCGGGCCTCTCCTCCATCACACGGCCACTTCTTACTTTAATAAACCTCTTCAGGATTACGGTGATATGAGTCTCCACACCCTTCAAATGATCTCTTTTCTTCTTCTGTTTACTTTGGCCGTCGAAGAACGTATTGTTCATCAGTGGAGATCACACTACCCGGGCACGTTTGAATTCATTTGGTCTTAACGTCCCCCGTCGGTGCATTGCTGGTTAAGGTTGTCAGTCAAGGGGGTTTTAATCGTACTTTAATTTTATGACTCTGTGTGTGTCAGTCGAGGTGTTAGAAGCACAAGCGCGATCAGTGTTGCATGGAGAAGTCTAATTTAATTCAGACGGGCCAAACAGAAGGTTTCTGAAGAAACTAACAAGTGCTGGGAAAAGAGGGAGGGAGTGAGAGGAAGGAAAAGAGCGAAAGACAAGGAGAGAGGAGGAAAACAACAGCTTTGTTTGTTGACAGATGCTTCTCCTCTTATGGTCTGTTAATTGGATAACAATGTAAACAATCACCCATGGCATCTGTCTCCTGCCATGGAGTGCCACCTTGTTTCTCTCATTCCCCTTTTAAAAGAGAACAGTCATCAACACAAACACGCGCACACATCTGCGCCACCCTAGACCCTTATTTACCTCTACCTGATGCTGTGGTGTTATAGCAGGTTTTCGGGTTCATTTCCATTTTAAGTTTTTCTTAAGCGCTCGTATGAAAGACAGGGAAGGCGTCCTGGTGGGAGCGACGTGTTTTTACAACACTCTCCTTGGTACTACCCCCTCCTGTGCCCTCAGGTCAGATTGAAAAACAAAAGGCATAAGTCACACGCTAAAATGAGGTTTGGGGCAACACAGCTAATGTGCTGAAGCGGGTGTGATATCTGTACTACCCCCCCCTTGGAGACTCGCCGATAATACGCTGTCGCTTTGAACTTACTGACTGTCTGCGCAGTGCATCATGTCAGGTGTGTCCCAGTGAGGCCTTTACCTCAAAACAAATTAGCTTTTAATGTAAAGTTAGTTTTTTAGACATTAGAATTATTGTTTTTATGTTACGGATTAGAATTCTGCCTTTTAAAGTATATTTAAGGTTAAATACAGCGTAAAAAAATATATGGACAGCATATGTGTGTGTAATTGTGTGTAGTTAGGTATCAAAAATTAACAATGAAAAATACTTTTTATTATTCGTGATTGATAATTTCTACATACAGTTGAGGTCAAAAGTTTACATACACCTTGCAGAATTTGCAAAATGTTAATTATTTTACCAAAACAGGAGGGATCATACAAAACGCTTGTTATTTTTTTATTTAGTACTGACCTGAATAAGATGTTTCACATAAAAGATGTTTACAAATAGTCCGCAAGAGAAAATAATAGTTGAATTCATAAAATTGCCCCCGTTCAAAAGTTTACATACACTTGATTGTTAATACTGTGTTGTTACCTGAGTTTCTTTTGTTTAGTGATGGTTGTTCATGAGTCCCTTGTTTGTTCTGAACAGTTAAACTGCCTGCTGTTCTTCAGAAAAATCCTGTAGGTCTCACGATTTAGTTTTTTCTGCATTTTTGTGTATTTGAACCCTTTCCAACAATCACTGTATGATTCTGAGATCAGTCTTTTCACACTGAGGACAACTGAGGGACTCGTATGCAACTGTTACAGAAGGTCCAAACGCTCATTGATGCTTCAGAAGGAAACACAAAGCATTAAGAGCCAGGGGGTGAAAACTTTTGGAATTTAAAGATCAGGCTAATTTAACTTATTTTGTCTTCTAGAAAACAAGTAACTGTTTTCTGTAGCTTCTGAAGGGCAGTACTAAATGAAAAAAGAAAGGTATTTGGGCAAAATAAGAAAAATGTACACATCTTCATTCTGTTCAAATGTTTTCACCCCCTGGTTCTTAATGCATCATTTTTCCTTCTGGAGCATCAGTGAGCGTTTGAACCTTCTGTAATAGTTGCATAGTCCCTCAGTTGTCCTCAGTGTACAAGATGGACATTTTACAGATTCTGCAAGGTGTATGTAAACCTTTGACCTCAACTGTATACTAAGGTTCAAAAGTTGGATTTTTAAATTAGTACTTTTTTTTGGTAAGGGTGTATTTAATTTTTAACAAAGGTGACAGTAAAGACTTTTACATTGTTATAAAAAAAATATTTCAAATAAATGCTGTTTTTTAAACGTTCTGTTCATCAGATAATCCTGAAAAAAAAATAATGATGCAGAAAATTCAGCTTTGCATCACAGGAATAATTTTTTTAAAAAATATATTCAAATCCAAAACTATTATTTTAAATTGTAATATTATTTCACAATATTACTGTTTTTAAAGTGTTTTTGATCAAATAAATGCAGCGTTGGTAAGCATACAACAGCTTTCAAAAACATTAAAAAAGTCCCCCAAAATGTTGAATAGTACTACATACATTTTTAGCAATTTTAATAACATTAATTAACAGTAGTATAATTAAGGTTAATCTGTGCTGTAAATTCATTATTTCATGATATAATGCATCCGTTCAGTTTTATCTACAGTCAAGCCAAAATTTATTCAGACACCTTTAACATTTCTCATATTATCACAGTTTATTTGCTATAGTTTAGAAAATGGTAATAAACTCGAGTTAAACTGTGTCAGAACAAATTCATCTTGATAATGTCAGATAACTTTGATAGAAAGGTATGTAACAAAACATGGTCAGGTCAAAGTGTCAAATTTTTGGTCCCAAATTTTTATCACTATAACTATATAACTATAACTATAGTGTCCTGCACCCACTAGTAAAAAAATATACATATATATATCTGGTGTCTTGCTGTCAATTACCACAGAAAATCATTTTACTTATCCTCAGTTTCTCAAAAAGGACTTTTTCTCATTTTTCTCATTGACCAAAAAGAAAAACACCCATAACACCTTAGAAAACATGAAATATTTAACGGTTCAAGAAACTCATTACATGTAGAATTTTGATTGTATTCTTTTTATTCCATCAGCTTTGTATTATTGTCCAACGTCCTGACCTCTTTAACAGAGTGTACACTATATAGTATGTTAGCTTTATTCTCCGACCCTGTGACCTTCAAGCCCAGCTGCTTTCAGCTCTGTGTTTTAATTACAAACACATCGAGCTGGAGGGGTCTTCGGAGCAGAGAATAGGCCTTAATCAGAGCCCTGTCACCAGGCTGCAGTTAAGCCCCTGTCCTGAGCAGCGTGGCCGTGCGGTGTGTGGACACCCAGGTGTGAGCAAAGGCCCCGTGTAACAGGAGAACGCTCTGCTATTAGCTCACTACAATACAGCCATCATCTCCCGCTCTCCTTTTCTCTCTTAGTGCAGGATCGCAAGCCGCTTACACAAGCGCTCGTCACTCCTCATCGGCTGGGAAAATCCCGAACCGAGATCGGTCGTGTCGTCACAAATGTCAGTTAGTTTGCTGTTAAAAGTGTGGCCAGTGATTGCAGTGCTCTTGGGTAATGAAGTCGGGCTTCTCTCATGGAGATTATTAGTGGCTGATGAGTTCTCACCCCGTCGCTATTGTGTTTGGTTTGGATCGGTCCATTTGCGATAACAAACAGCAACTATCTCAAAAGGAAACAGGACACGTTCCTTGCACCAGGGACATTATCGCATTACGGCGTTAGCCAGTGACATCAGATGGCTAGACCCCACACATCGCTTAGTTTAGGAGGAATGGCCTGCACTTAACCTGCACACCTCATTAACTATTTTTTTTAATGGATTTCAATCTAAAATAATGGCCTGTTAATATCAAGGATGAAAAATAACTATAATGGTAACTATAATAGTGTCTAAACAACACACCATAACATTCGGTTTGTTTTAAGCGTATACTGCAATTCTGTCATCTGCTTGAAATGCTTGAGCGCTTTAAACAAAGATGGCTTCTGATTGGCTGTCAATGTTTTTAGCATTCATCAGCTGGAAAAAAAGTCATTCTGAAAGTGATTCCAACTATATCATTCATCTGTGCTGTTATTGTTGCAGTTTTGATGTGGACTTTGCTACTCTGTGGACAATGAAAGCTTGTTTCCACCATAAGATTTAAATAATAATAATTATGACATTTTATCTCACAATTCAAACTTTTTTTCTCAGAATTGCGATATAAGATCTCAGAATTGCGAGATATAAACTGAAAAAAGTCAGTTAGCAAGATAACTTGCTTTTCTAAGAATAAAGTTGGAAGTTTTTAGAAATAAATTTGCATTTTTAAGAAAATAAATTAGATTTATGAGATAAAATGTTGCAATTACCACTTTATTTTATTTGGTGGCAGAACTAAAAATTCTGAGGAGAAAAAAAAACTCAGAATTCAGAGAAAAATATTCTGAGTTTAGAATTTAGAATATTTTTTAAATTATACACTACCAGTCAAAAGTTTTTGAACTGTAAAATATTTATTTATTTATTTATTTTTAAGAAGTCTCTTCTGCTTACCAATCCTGCATTTATTTGATCCAAAGTACTGCAAAAACAGTAAAATTTTGAAATATTTTTACCATTTAAAATACCTTAAATAAATAAACAAACTAAATAAACTAAAATAACTTAAATATATTTTAAAATGTGATTTATTCCTGTGATAAAAGATAAACATTCTGCATCATTACTCCAGTCTTCAGTGTCACAGGATCCTTCAGAAATCATACAATTCTGAATTGCTGTCCAAAAACATTATTATTAGTATTATTAGTATTATTATCAGTATTCAGCAAATCAGAATATTAGAATGATTTCTGAAGGATAATGTGACTGAGAAATGATGCTAAAAATTGAGCTTTGAAATCATAGGATAAAAATACACTTTAAAATATAATCAAATAGAAAACAGTTCTTTTAAATAGTAAAAATATTTAATATTTTTGCAGGCTTGGTAAACAGAAGAGACTTAAAAAACATTTTAAAAATCTTACTGTTCAAAAACTTTTGACTGGTAGTGTATATCGTTATAGTTATCATCCTTGGTGTGAATGTGCCTTAAAATTAGAACTATGTTTTGTATTCCTTAAGCATTGAAAAACATCTCAAATTTGCTTTTTTCCTTCATCTCTTCCCAGATAACGCAGTTAGACCCGGCGTGGAGTCTGGTGGAGGCTAAACTCTTCCCTCAGGAGACACTGTTCCTGGAGGCCAAAGAGTAGGACCGTTCGAGACGTCCTGAGGCGAACAAGAAGAATAAGCAAAGAACTTTAGCATGATGTCCACAGTGACCAGACACACACTCTCTCACACAAACACACACACACACACACACACAAACACACAAGCCTTCACACACTATCACAGTGCGTTGTATATGAATGCTGAGTGTACATTTTATGCACACGGAGGCCTTCACAAGCACATGGATAAATGATCACTCTCCTCACATAACTGCAGTGTAATGTTCTTTTTCCACCCGCAACGTAAGGTAACCGAAAAGAAAAAAAAAAAAAAACAAGGTGTGGAAGTCTAAAACAGCCAGCCCTCACAGACAAGGACTTCTCACTGTGGCTGCTTTTTAGACATGTTTTGTGTTGAAATGAGATTAAAAAAAAAAAATCAATTAAAAAAAAATGACAAATAAATAAAAGTCAAACAAAGAGACATTTCCTGGAGAACGCTGGACCATTTCCTTTCCCAATGTTCTCAGAGTCCCTGATTCTCAGCGTGGCCCCGGACAGCCGTCATCCCGGCTTCTTCCTGATTCCCAAATTGACGATATTTGGTTTTAATCTCAAATGATTGTTTATTTTTTCTCCCTTTTCCCCCTTTTTAAGTTTGATGCTGTATTAGATTTAGGTTGATATACATTATATAAAGAATATATGAACATGCATGTGTCTTGCCACTCGAAATTTATTTTTACCTTCATGCGTGGGTGACTACATCGTGACATTCTCAAACCAACACATGACCTGCATTAAACTTCTGCATTTTTAATACATGACTGCTAAGGTAAAGTTAAAAGCATAGTTCACCCAAAAAATGAAAATTGTGTCATTAATTACTCACCCTCACGTCGTTCCAAACCTGTAAGACAGTCGTTTATCTAAAGAACACAAATTAAGATATTTTTGATGAAATCCCAGAGCTTTCTGACCCTGCATAGACAACAACGCAACTACGTTTAAGGCCCCAAAAAGTAAGGACATAAATAAAATAGTCCATGTGACATGTAAACGTGGTAGTTGCGCTAATGTCAGGGTCAGAAAGCTCTCGGATTTCATCAAAAATATCTTAATTTGTGTTCCTAAGATGAACAAATGTCTTACGGTTTGGAATGTCATGAGGGTTCGCAATTGATGATTCTTATATAATTTATTAACTCACATGTTCTTCCAAAGCTGCGTGACTGTTTTTCAAACAGAGAAATTATGAAACGTTGGGCCGAGGACCATCTGAATGAGGACTGGAGCTTCATAAAGGACACAAAAGCATCATAAATGTGGACTGTACGATTTGTGCAATATATAGTAAGACTTCTGAAGAGGCAAGTTAGAAATCTAAGTAATTTTTTAATGAAAATCTTGGTCTATCATGGTGGGGTGCAGCAATGTTTGATTCATGAATCAGTTGTTTTGGGTCAGATCTTTTCACTGAATTTTCTGATTTTATTTATCTAAACCATTTGTGAACAGAATTCTCATATTTGACCCTGCATTAAAATCAGCCATAAGTCCTACAGGTATATTTGTAGCAATAGCCAAAAATACATTGTAGGGGTCAAAGTTATCTATTTTTCTTTTATGCCAAAAATCATTAGGATATTAGGTAAAAATCATGTTCCATGAAGATATTTTGTAAATTTCCTACAGTAAATATGTCAAAACTTACTTTTTGATTAGTAATGTGCATTGCTAAGAACTTTGTTTGGACAACTTTAAAAATTTCCCCCAGATCACCCTCAGATTTCAGGTTTTTATGTAGTTGCATCTCGGCCAAATATTATGCTATCAAACCATACATCAATGGAAAGCTTATTTATTCAGCTATCAAATGATGTATACATCTCAATTTAAAAAAAAAAAAAATCCCCTGTGACAGGTTCTGTGGTCCAGGGTCACATATATTCCACAGAAGAAGAGTCATACAGGTTTGGAACAATATGTGAGTGAGCAACTGTTTTAATTTTTGCTTTAAACTCTTCTTTTAACATTCTACAACAGGAGTGAAATGCATCACACCAAATCCATTTTTACCCTGTTATCAGTTATTTAAATTTTTGATTCACTGAGGAATTTACCCTGGGAATACCACAAATATCTTTACTGCTGATGTGAACTACTTATGGGTTAACACTGTAATTCACTTGAGCTTGTGGGTTTTTTTTTTTTTTCTTTTGGCTATTGTGCATGAGAATGTAGCCAGTGGCGTACACATGACTGGTCATGTATTCTAAAAAACTCAAAGAATATTCACTAATCACTTTGAGGAACTGTCTGAATGCTACATGATATGCAGAGACACTGAAGTACTTACAGTAGATGGAGTTTGTTTCATTTTTTTAAGCTGTCTTTGAGGTTTTCAGACATCTCTGATGAGCCATTATGGCTATTTTCCCCATTGAACTTTGAAATTAAATGCTTATTGTAATCTCTGCAGCTTTACACATTTTAATGAGAGAAAAACAAGACTCTATGCTCTTGTATGGGATTAAATTATTTGTTATTATTATTGTTATTTGGTATATAATCTGAAAGCTGAATAAATAAGCTTTCCATTGACGTATGGTTTGTTAGAATAGGACAATATTTGCTATTAGCTATTTGAAAATCTGAAATCTGAGGGTGCAAAAAAAAAAAAATCAAAATATTGAGGAAATCACCTTTAAAGTTGTCCAAATGAAGTTCTTAGCAATGCATATTCCTAATCAGAATTTAAGTTTTGATACATTTACGGTAGGAAATTTACTAAGTATCTTAATGGACCATGATCTTTGTTTTAATATCCTAATGATTTTTGGCATAAAAGAAAAATCATAATTTTGACCCATACAATGTATTTTTGGCTATCGCTACAAATACACCCGTGCTACTGGTTTTGTGGTCCAGGGTCACAAATTATGGTATATGTGATGGTACAGTCACCCAGCTTGATACTGGATTTTGGTCAATGTATTGAAAGCTAATGAAGTGATCACCATTCTGCAAAACTGTAAGTAGTGACACTTAAAGAACAGAATGTTTTTTTGTGAAGTACAGTTCCTCATGCACACATGACCTTTTTTAATCTGGATAGAGGGAGTCTAACCTGCAGGCTGTTTCATTTGTTGCTTTGCCGTTCTCACGCAAGGAATCTGAATGTTTAATGTGTGCATCCATTCATACTTCCACTGTAGCTGATGTGCCCTGAGAAGACATGAATCACTGTTTCTCTCACACACCGTTTGGTGAGAATGAGCTTAGTATGTTAAACTAACTCAAGCACTGTGTTGTTCTGGTCAGTGAGTTCAGTATTCATTTCAGACAAAGGAGAAAGCAGCCTTATTCAAAGTGACAACAACAAACTAAATTACAGCTCTCTTCAAGCTTGGTCAGGTAACACAATTCTCTCAAATCAGCTCTTGTGTGTTAGTTAGCCCTAAAATGAGCATTCGCAAAATGTGAATGTTTCTTGCTTCTTATTGTTTATATGCCAATTTATGCACTGCAATTTAATGTTGTCAAATATGAGTAATGCATGTGTAAACTGGACTTAAATGTGTTTCAGAATCAGCTGTTCTCCACGTATCGTTTTAAGTTTGGCCTGTAGTCTGCTCTCCCGTGTTCATGCTTTCAAGAAAGAGCAAGCACTGGAAGGTAAGATTTTTTATTTTTTTCAAGTTTTCATCATGCTTGATCAGGTGTGAAAGACTGGTGAATCCAGCCTAAGGGAGAAATGCTGGTTATGCAATTTCTATGTGCGTGTGATATTACTGTTTCAATGACTGAATGATCGGTTAATGCACGCAGACAGTGACTTTGTTCTGACACAGACAGCAGTGATGTGCAGGTCGGAAATGCTGTCATTTAAATAGTGAATTGATATTACATTTAGCTTGATCTGGCTTGTCTGCACATCATTATCGTCGTTCTTTTGGCAGGTGTGTTCAGAGCAATATGAGAAGAGCACAATAATTCCCACAATTGAAACAGTAATCCTCCTGTTTGGAAAAATAATCCTGTATCAGGACATAATGGGTTTTCATTGTTTTTCCTCCCATTGTGAACATTTTTATTAGCTTTTAGACTTCATATACATTAGTCTTTAATGATAAAGAATAATGTGTGTATATATGTGTGTCAGTGTATGTATAAATATATATGTATATACACACATCATTCTTGACGCTAAGACTAGTTAAAAATTATTTAACAATTCCTTTTGAAAAAAGGCTAAATTTGAAATACATAAAAAATCACATATATGTACAGTTGAAGTCAAAAGTTTACATACACCTTGCAGAACCTGCAAAATATTAATTATTTTTACCAAAATAAGAGTGATCATATAAAATGCATGTTATTTTTTTTTATTTAGCACTGACCTGAATAAAATATTTCACACGAAAGGTGTTTACATATAATCCACAAGAGAAAATATGTTGAATTTTTAAAAAATGACCCTGTTCAAAAGTTTGATTTTTAATACTGTTTCGAACAGAATGAAGTGTACTTATTTTGCCTAAATATTATATATTTTTGTGATTTAGTACTGCCCTTCAGAAGCTACAGAAGATACTTGTATGTTTCCAGAAGACAAAATGCAAAAACACCAATCTTCAAATTCAAAAAGTTTTCACCCCCGGTTCTTAATGCATCGTTTTGCCTTCTGAAGCATTAGTGAGCTTTTGAACCTTCAGTAATAGTTGCATGAGTCCCTCAGTTGTCCTAAGTGTGAAAAGATGGATCTCAAAATCATACAGTCATTGTTGGAAATGTTTCAAATACCCAAAAATGAAAAACCAAAGAATTTGTGGGACCTGAAGGATTTTCCTGAAGAACTGTTGGCAGTTTAACTGTTTAAGACAAACAAGAGACTCAACTATCCACTATCACGTAACAAAAAAAAGCAGCTGTGGATCATCCAGGTAACAACTCAGTATTAAGAATCAAGTGTATGTAAACTTTTGAACGGGGTCATTTTTATAAATTCAATTATTATTTTCTCTTTTGGACTATATGTAAACGTTTTTTATATGAAATATCTTGTCCACTTGTCAGATCTGTGACATCTCAATCAGTGACCCTGAATTGTAGCCGCTGTCAATCAAGAATCCGATTTTCCAATGCCATCGTGGTTTGATCCCGAACTCTCTATTTAGGGACAATAGAGTTATTTTGTGGCTTCCTGTGACACAGATTCTCCTCTGGCAACATCAGGTGGTGGCTCGATTCTTCAATAACAAAAGGGAAGCGTTCAATAATGTTTGACTAGTCTTTAAGGGTCAAGAATGCTGCTGGCCCTTGGTGAGAGAAGAGAATTCTTGAAGCAAGTGATCTCTTCTTTGAAGCGGTTCCTGATCCCACAGCATCCACTCACCCAACGATGCTGAAATCCCAGACTAAACTAACCTGGAGGGTCACTCAAAGTTTACTTTCTCAGAGACGCTAGAGAAACAGAATCTATGCGGCTTAAAGAGTCGCCCGAAAAAAAGGGGCTCATTTGTGGTGGGCAATGTGTGCGAATGGAGCGAGTGGGACGGGAGGGGTTGGTGTGAACAGAAATTGTTTTATTGGCTGCTTCCAAAAGGAATGCTTTAGTCATCCTGACAGATCTCCAAGAGTTTTCAATAGAGTTTTCATTTCATTAGGTATTGAGCCCTGAAGGTTAGCAGACTGTAGGTGGAACTTATTTTTTGTCTGTTTATGGATGTTTCTTCAATTAGAGAAACTTTACCTTTGTTCTTTTTAAAGATTTTTAATTTGTCTTCATAATTTAATTTAATAGAGTATCTCTTCCCCTCTTTAATGCATTGTGTCGAAATTCTAGTTTCCACTTTTTACTAAGAACAAAAACGAAATCACACTTGTAACTGTTAATTTTTTTAATAGCAAAGAAATACTGTAGCCAATACTGCTTTTTAAAAACAATTTATCCAGTTTATTGGTTGTGAAAAAATTAGCAGTAAAGTGAGAGCATGTCTCTGCCAGAGCAGCAGAGTGAGAAATGTCTTTTTACATAATATTATTTTACATAATAAATGGAAAAATCTTATATTTTGTAACTATTTTTTGATCTCCGGAACGTAAATCTTCTCAATTATGCCAATTGTGGCCAAAATTAATATTAGAAATACTCCAAAATACACAACTTTTGTATACTTTATTTTTCATCAAAATACACACGCTCAGTTTTGTCCAGATAGACAAACAACGTCAAGTAATGATAATTTATTTCTCTGATTTCTTTGTAAATATTCACAATGTTATAGGCTATTCATATTTATTCATCAAAACAATGAAGTAAGTTTTCAAGATAATAATTTAAGCTCTTTAATGATAATTATAGTGTATTTTACCGTATTACGAAGATCCCTAACACAGGCCCACACCGTCTAATGCACGTATTTATTAAAATAAACGTAGTCAGAGCTTGAATAAAAATCAGATTTTTTTTTTAACCAGGGCTATATTAATAATATTAGCTCAGGCATAATATATTACGCTATTTTTAAGTGTTTTATATATATATATATATTTTTTTATCGTTTATTTATTTCAGTTATATGTTTCTCCTTGACATTATTGTCAGCATTCGCCTCTCTCTCTTTTTTTTGACACGAGTGGTCTCTAAATGAAGATCTCAGAATCATTTTAAGTTGCCCTTTTTATAACACATTTTTAATTAAGACACTACTTGATTTATTTTTGTAAGTAACATTAACGGTGCAACTTTGTAAGTAGTAGCCTAAGCTAATTGCGGAAAAATTAAAACAGGTGCACTTATTAAATATTTCGCGAACTGTTCAGCAGCTCTCGGCGGTGACACTGGGCATTAATCTTTCGATATTAAAAAGTTGTCCAGAAAGTAAGTTGACACGGCCATTGTCCAGGTTAGCACAATCCCTGTTTCCCACTCCCGTCTCATAAGAAAATTCTGCAAGGGAGAAGAAAAAATAATAAAGCTGTGGTATTCGGATTATCGTGGACGAGGATAAAGCATTAAATGGGGCTAAAGGGGCCTGAATAGACGCAGTGGCGTGCGAAGAGAAGCAGAGTAATTATTGCTTCATAATTGTGTTCTTTTTCTTTTTTCAGACAGCATCGCGCTGCAGAGCCCCACTTGGAGCGGTTGTGACATTTAGGAGGCCGGTCTTTGTGCTCAACACTTCAAGTTTAAAAAACAAGGCCAATTGAGTCGGCGCAGCTCAAAGCCCGAACCATTGTGAGGGACCACATTGAGTTTGGATTTGGGACAATGGTGTTTCTCAAATTTCTTGCAAAAACCTATACTCCATCTGTGATCTCAATGAGCGCTCTTTCACTGGGTTCCTGCTTTTCTGTTTGATTCGTTTGTAAAGGGAGGCAGATGTGGACGGATGGAGGCCGCATTTTAATTGGCTGCTGCCTGAACACACACTCACATCATTTCATCTGTCATCGACGTTGTGCATCCTTGGTCTAAAAGTGGAAGTAAGTCTACAGAGTACGATTAGAGTAATAAGTTATATTTTCCCCCTAATATGGCCTGGACGTCTTCATAAAGTTATTTCCCATCTTGCAATTTTACAAGGAGGCCCGCAATATTATAGTAGCCTATAATAGAATACAAGAGTAGACTATATTTTAATCACCAGACCAAGAATAAATCGCATTAAGATTTTAAATTAAGTAGACAGAAACATCCGTTTTACAGTCTCCGTTTCCGTCGATATTTAAAAAAAAACTTTTGTAATATCCAATGTCCAATATGAACTCTAGATGATTCTAGAACTATTTTTATTGTACATAGTAGTACATAGTATTTCTAACTCTCAGAGAAAAAGGAACAAAATCTGTCATTGGGGCGGTACCTTTTTAAAATGTAGGCTACTATATAATTTAAAAACTAAATTAGTAAAAATGAGCACAAATTGGGGCTAAATAAGTGACAGTTTTCTGAGAGTGTATGTGAGGATTGTTTAATTTCAAATCTTAAAAATAAGTATACGAATGGATAAATAACTTTCAATTAAGAAATACTTTATATGTATAGACTAAATTAATACATTTTAAAAATACATATTTTTTCAAATAAACAACTGAAGCAAGCCACATCGAGCGTCCATCCTAAGTAAGCCAATAAAAGCTTAATTTAACGCAGTTATTTTAAGCGCTTTGTTCTGTGCCTTTAGGGGAATGCCATTGCTGCGCTCAAGGGTCCTGCGCGGCGCGGCAGCTTTTCATGTGAACAAGAGGTTAACAACCTAATGAGGACTTGGAGACGAGATGAAGCGTGTAAATACACTGGTTTTTCTAAAAACCGCGCGCTCGGCACCCTCATTCCCCTTTTTATCTGCTACTCTAACCTCTGCTGCGCTCTGCGCACTCAAACCATTCCAGCAGGAGTTCCGCAGGGAGGCAGTTCGGGTCCAGCCGCGCTCCGGCCGGGTATCAGCGGAGAGAAAGATCCTTACAATAGCGCTCCGGGGTGCTGGAGGAACAGAGACATGCTGTTACATATGTCGGGTCAAGCATCTCTTTTGTGCTGCTTTAAAAAGGTGTAAAACTCAGTCAGCGGTGGAGATTCTAAAGGGAGTGAAAGCCTTGTATGGGTTTTTGATGCATAGGTCTGATGAACTGTTGAAAGAATGTTGAATTTCCTAAGTGCCCACAGTCAGTTTTAATTGCCCGGGGGCATTTAATTGGAATTCACAGAGACGCCCATTCAATGGAGAGATTTTCTTTTTCAACTAAAGTGTGTAGAGGGCCGGATTCATTATTTAAACTTCATAAAATATATAGGTTCTGCATGAACAGAATTAGTCAATGTTGCCTACACTCTTAAAAATAAAGGGTTTTTTTTTAGCGCTTCTTGGTATCAGAATAGAACATGTTTTTTCTTATCAAAGTTTGCGCATGGTTGTTCTAAAAATTAAAAAGTTTTTAATGTTTAGATTTAGATCAGTGCATTGGCTTCCAGGTCGTTTTCCTTAAGTTAGTTACATTCCGAAAGTTGTGCTATATGGCTATCATCGACAGAACCGCTTACATAAAACCGGCTTAGTTCTCATATCTGTCAAAAGATCACAATTGTTCAGAGCTGTGCTTTCATCATCTCTCAGTTTATGAACAATCAACGCCTGCTTGCGGTTTTGTAATGATCTCGGGATGTCTATTTTCAGTCGCGTGAGATCGCTGCCGAGATAATGACTTTGAATGTCAAAAAGCTTTAGTTTAATATCGTCTCTATTAGTGTGCTGGTTGGGTAATTAAAGGTGCAGATGAGAGCGGCGGGGGGGACAGATGGCATTTGCTTACTGTGATTGAGTGTGTAAACAATAAGAAACCGAGCGACAGGGAAACAGTACAGGCCCACATCACTTTATCGAAGGGGGCGAGAAATTCAAAATCCAGGTACCAAAGAGAACCGTAACGATCTGCTTGAAATTCTTTGAAAAATACAAAACAATTTGGGATTTGCATTAGTCCGAACGAACAAGAAAAAATATTCAGAGTTAAGTCTGTTGTTGTCTAGAAGATTTGTCTTAGCAGATGCAAGCAAACATTTTAATTTTAGAAGATAAACAGCATTTTTTAAAGTAGTAATGTACAGTGAATCCTTAAATATGTAAGCAATATATGAATAAATTCAGTAATCCTCTTGTCTGTCTAGGATACAAGAAACTCGGCTATTCGTATTTCAAAAGTCATTTTAACGTGCTCACAAAATTAAATTACTTACCATTTTAGTCATTCATCATGACACCACAAGATAGATAACTATTTAAAAAAATACGTATATTGCTTCAAACTACGCTACTCTAAGTACAGATAAATTAAGGCATTGCAAAATAATTTTAGGCTCAAACAATCATTTTAAAACCGGCTAGTTTTACAATAATAATCTTCGATTTTAATTCTTGAACGTTTTGAGTAAAAACAATAAAATGACATTTATTTCTAAAATTATTTAGCAATAATGATGATAATAATAATAGCCCAGTAATAGCACTTTCTGTTGATGTTCGTATTTTGAATGCAGAATCCGCAGACTTTTCAAAAGATTTTTAAAAGAGCGCTAAAAAATAATGAAATTGTTACATTAAATGTGTTCGAAACAAAAAAAGAGTGTAAGTTAAGCAACGAGAACAACGCTTGCAATAAACAATACAAAGTCGGAGAGAAATATAGTGTTTTAATTATATAAATGTTAGGCAAATACAGAGAAACAGAAGCGATAGTTTGTCTTGCAAAAGGCTAGGCTGATATAACTATTCCTGTTGCGTTAAACCATGTTAATACCATATTAAGCATTACATAGAAATAGAGTTAATTTAGTTAAGCTTAAATAATGTTACAATCAAATATCGGAATGTTTTGTTTATATCGATGAGAAATGCCAAGCACACATTGAACCTTTCTGACTCCAGTAGCCTGCGATTAAATCAGTAGTTCTACATTAATGCTACAAATGAATGACATTTTCAAACGACGTAACAGTGTTTACAGTAAACAATTACAAACACGCAGTAAACAATTACAAACAACGAACTGCCCTTAAAATCTAGCGTGACAACTTACCGTTTTGCCTTTATCGATATTGACGTCATTCTACGAGGAACTGGCTCTTCACTACAGAGAAATCCCTAGAACAAAATCACGTCTTTCGAAAGATAAAAAAATGCAACTTACTTCGGCTGATATTTACTTGTTAATAAAAAAATACGCCTACATTTGTCTGCAAAAATAAAGTCTCAGAAAATCCCGTAATCAACTTTTTAACAGCTATTTTGTTTAAACGGCAGCTGATAATGCCAAATCGTAAAACAATGCGTTTAAAGATTATAGTATCAATAATCAATTGTCTTACAGGATCTATTGCCTGTATTTTAGTAAATAATTTCTTATGATAAAAGTTTTATGTTTTAGCTCTGCGTGATGCTTGTTATTTGAGAAAAGAACGCAGGTGGACACAGTTGAAAAAGAGACAAGCCAATCAGATCGCTCCTTCCCCCTTTGGCCAATGACAGGCGCCACATTGTTGTCAAATTTGTCTAATGAAAACGTGGGCGCAACAATAGATCGAGAGGGATCTGTATCCACTGAAGATCTCTCGAGGAAGTTAGTGTCTCACACTGGCTCCAGCAGCAAACTCAGCTCTCTCCCAGACTGTCGGCTGATCATTGAGTTTAAAGTTAGTTTTGCATTACCTTCGATGGATTTTAGTGTTTTACAAATTGATTTTATTTGTGTTAAACGTATGTTTAATTTCTAAAACAAGTTTATTGGGCTGCTTGTGGACTGCGCGCAACAAGTTGAAGATCTCACTGGAAAGAGGACTTCCATAAGCAATCATAAGTATTTTCTGATCTCATCTTGGACAGTGACATTCGGGCTGTGTTCTTCGTCAAGTGCTGTGCTGAAGAAATTCGCCGTGTGTCGATTCCGCTCAATGCTTATGAAACGTCTCCGATCGAAGACTTCAGTTGCGCACGTATTTTAACCTATCGATCGGCTGTTTGTTGATTCGGAGAATATGGATCTTCGTCCAGAGATCCCACCTGTCTCCCAGGCAGGGTCGCAGGTTCATCCTAGTGCCGCTGCAGCGGCCGCTGCCGCCTCCATCCCGGTTTCCATGGCTGGTAACCTCTTAAGGGCCCCGCCGCTGTTGCTTCGCGCAACGGAGAAGTATCCACGAACGCCCAAGTGCGCCCGGTGCAGGAATCACGGCGTGGTGTCCGCGCTGAAGGGGCATAAGCGCTACTGCAGATGGAAGGACTGCATGTGTGCCAAATGCACTCTGATCGCCGAGAGACAGCGCGTCATGGCCGCGCAGGTTGCGCTCCGCAGACAGCAGGCGCAGGAGGAGAACGAGGCGAGAGAGCTCCAGTTGCTCTACGGCACAGCAGAGGGTCTGGCCCTGGCCGCTGCCAACGGCATCATACCTCCTCGGCAAAACTATGAGGTCTTTGGCCCAGTTAACAACGAAACAACCTCTGGTAAGTGGGAAAAAATTATACTCGTATGTACATAGAAAATCCTAAAAATAAATGTTCCAGTTAAAAACAAAAAGACTCAGTTAGTATATTCTATATATTCCCTAAAAAAATGTATGCACTTTTTTTTAAAATGCAGTGTGTTATACAGAATCTAAAGAACATCTAATGAAACATCAGAAACTTTTTGAGTATCCAAACAACTATATAGCAACCCAAAAACCAAATGCGCTGCAAAGTACCTTTGAAAAATATTTTCCAAAAATATATTTATATATTTATAAAGTGTATATGTTATACACAAAGTAGTGGACCTGTCCAAGAAAAAAAAGCTGTATTAGTTGATGGCAGTTATTGACATGCCTCAATTTATTTCAGGAGAATCCAACATCCAAAAGTTCGAGTTGTTCCCCAAGACATCTTTACCAGGATCGGTGACCCCACAGCAGGCGGCTGGAAAGTCTGTATCCACAGACACCGAATCCGTTCCAGGAATGTCGTCTCCAGATATGCGTCACGGCTCGGGTTCGGAGAACGGCGACCGCGAGTCCATCGTGAGTTCCCCGATAGCCAAACAATTAAAAGACGGCGATGAGACGCCAGGTTCGATCAGTCCGCTCGGCTCAGACTCCGGCTCGGATACAGACAAAGACGAGCAGGAGCCCTCGCCGTCCTCCGCCGCGTCGCGACAGATGAACGCCATCGACATCCTGACGAGGGTTTTCCCCAACCACAAGCGCAGCGTCCTGGAGCTTGTGCTACAGGGATGCGGCAAAGACGTGGTGCAGGCCATAGAGCAAATCCTCAATAACAGCGGTCAAGCCAAGGGCCCAGAGGAGACGTGGACGGCGGAACGGATGCTGCAGAGCGCACAGCCGCCTATGTCGTCCACCCCGCGGCCTATGTTACCTGGAACCATGACGCTCAGCAATAGATCTGCCTTCTCTCCGCTGCAACCCAACGGGCCACACTTTGGTTCCGACCCAAGCACGTATCCTCTCAGTACACATTTGGGCTTGAACCCACTCCGGCTGGCGTACTCGGCTCACAGCAGAGGCCTGGCCTTCATGGCTCCATACTCCACCACAGGTCTGATGCCAACATTGGGCTTCAGGCCGCCAATGGACTATGCTTTCAGTGACTTGATCAGAGACAGGACTCTCTTGCATAAAGATCAGAGCTACACCAACGGACTGTATGGTCCTCTGGTCAACAACACTCCAGAGAAACAGTGAGATAGTGTTTCCCAAATGTAGACAAAAGTGTTTCTTGTCTTTAAAGACTCTTATAGGCCTAAAGATTCCTCATCCTTATTAAAGACTCGCAGGCCTTGTGTTTCTGTATATAAAATATGTCTAGTTTAATCACCAGAAAAATGTGTTTGGTGGTCGTGGCTTCTTTGAAGTTTGTGATTAATCAAAAAGAAATGGTTACGTGTAAAGGTTAAAGTAGTTTTTACCCATCTTTCTCCAGGATGGCGTTACTGACACTCCCTCAGCGCAAAAGGAGCCGGAGGTGAATTATTTTAGACCTTTAGCAGGGTAACCATAGTATTTTCGAGTAATGTAAATTGTGTATTTTAAAATCCTTCACGTTTGTTACAATCCATTTAGATTATTTACCAAACGGATTAAGCCCCCGTGTGATAATAGTGCAATTCCTAGAATAATAATTTGCCTCATCATTAAAAAAAGGGAATATTCTAGCATTATTGTTATTGTGGAACGTCTATTATTCACTCTTTTTCTGCTCAGTGTCTGTAAAATCGTGCCATGTTCATTCAACAGAACGCAAGTTCTGTAGATTCAATATGGTTACTGGCTCAAGTAGACATTTGTGTTTCCTTTGTGAGTGATATATTGTGTTACACGACTAAATAATGTATATTGCATTTCTTGATGATAATAAGTCTTATTTGTCAAAGTCATTTTCTCAAAAAACATCAAAAGGGATCTAAAAAAAGATGTAAAACGATTGTTTGTTGAATGAAATCTTGCTGCGTCTCGAAGTGTACATTTCTCTGTGTAAATTTTGCAAAAAAATAAATGTTATTTTATTCTTACGTTTTGTTAGTTTGTGTATTAAAATTGTTTCGTTTCATCCATTTCAAAACACATTTTGCATATCTAAACTTTAACAATAATAAATTATTCCATAATTTATCATATATATATATATATTCCAAAACGAATTGTTAAACTTAAATAAAGCCCAAGTATTTTTTCGTCATATCGACAGTCCAAGCTATAAAGCGAGATGATATAACTTCTTCTCTTTAAAAAAAAAAAAAAAGATTGTGAAAGCCTCTAAACAGAGACAGTCTCAAAGCAGGAGTCCACTGTATTTTCGCATGAGGAGTGTATAGCTGCACTATTGAAACGCGATGCCATGGAGACATAATCCCCCTCGCCAGAGCTCAAGTGTTTACTTTCTTCCCGCAGATAAAACAGTGTAAACAGCAGTGTCGGATTGACAGTGTGCCTTCATTTAACGGAGAAACCGAGCACTCCAATGTTCATAATGCACATTTGATGAGGTGCATGATAACACAGACCCCTCTCTCGGTCTGTTTAATATTGACATAGATAGTGTTTTAATAAATTTTAGATAAATTCCTCAGCCCGGGCGCCTTTTCCTCAACTCAGTTTTTATTTAGTTCGGTGTTTTGATTTACTTAACGGTCCACATAATTATTACAATGTCGGTAGGCGTATATTGTAAATCGAATAAAAATACATTGTTAATAAACAGCAGGAATAATAGGCTAAATTATAGTCTGTACATTTATTGTTTTAAAGTGATGAAATCGTTGGTCATACCACTGATGACAAAATTATTTTAAACTATCTCAAGTATATTTCATCTAATAAAGCGTAGCCTAATAGCCTATATATATGCTAAAATACATTCACTACTTTTGCTTATTTTTTACTGCTAACATTAACAAAAAGCGTTGTATTTTGAAACGAAAAAAAAAATGTTATTTGCCAGATTTAGTTTTTTGTTTGTGTGTTCAGATAACAAGCTCTATTTCTATCTATTTTGTCTATTTTTTTTCTTACATTGCACATTACAAGCCTACTTGTCTTTTTAATTTAACATTTACTCTTGTTCAGAAAGAGAACAGACAGGAATGTGGTAGATGCTTATAGAACAGGCCACATTTTTTCTTATTATGAATCTTTTAAATTGTCCTGGATGCAACGGAGTAATAATATGTACATTTTCTTCCTGAAAATTTAGGCTACTTTTAAAATGCAAAGTTTATTATATTCAAAATTAAACATCTTACGTCTTGTTCTGTTCGTGCTTATAGAACAAACCCCTACATTATGTGGTTTCCTCGTTACAAAAGAAAAGAGTTTAAAGAATATCACGATTCTAAACTAGAATACAATACCAATTACACCAATTACTAATTTAAATAGTTATTAAAAAAAGCGAAATGCGAATAACACCATTGACAAACTGCATTGTGAAATTCCCTAGTCTTGAAATTGTTTCAGAATTTGGCCATCATGTTAAAATTCTGACCTTCAATACGAGAGTATGTCGCCCTCTTATGGTAGAATGTGGAAAATAAACGGAGACGGTCAGTGCATTCACAGGTGACCTGTCTAGTAGTTTTGTCTTTGATTATGTCGCCACCTTGCGGTGAAATGTATGCAGAATAGACACAGACGCACTGAAACGAGCCATTCTCTTATGACGTCAATTTATAGGCCAAACCGGAAGACAGTTTCTCGAATTCACGCGGGAATTTCTAGTGGAGTTGTTTTAGAATAAGCGTTTTCGATTTAGGGTTGAAATAAAGTAGGCTTATATAGTTAATATCATTTGAAGAGACGTTTACATTTTTATTACAACGCTAATTTGACTAGCGTCTGTCAACTGACAAATGAATTCGCGCCATAGAGAGTTTGTATACACGGTTTTTGATGTTTTTGGTAAGTGACACAAATCGTGCAACTCAAAACGGTTAGCCACCGACTGTAATAAAAACAGCAACTTCAGATTCATTTTATTGTGAGCACAAACCTTTTTAAAATGGCCAGAAGTGCATCATTCCCCATTTAAGGCAACTGGTTCCTGATCACCCTGTCAGGATTGAATTATTATTATTATTATTATTATTATTATTATTATTAGCATGGACAGTGTACATTGTGTCTTATTTAATTAATATAAAATTAGTGTAAGATTAGTGTAGTATAAGATAAGATGTTAGCTGTAGCAACTTCTTTGTTCTCTGTGAGAAATGATGAAACAAGTAAAGTGACAAGTGTAAATGTAGAGATATTATTATTTGTGCATATACGTATTGTTTCATTCTGATGTATCATTTATAGACACCTTTAAATTGCACAATGTGTATCAGGTATGAGCAATGAGACAGATCTATAGCACCATCTACTGGATTGTTAGTGCTATAATTTCATTATTTTGACTTTTTTTATATTCCATCTTACTGCTTCTTTCTTTGTCTTGTTTGTTTTTGTTCATTACTTGTATTTAGATACCAACAACAATGGCAAAGATAATGATGCTTATACACAGTAAGAGTTTAACAGTTTACAGGGCAAACTAGTAGTGCAATACAACATTTGCTGTCCATATGTATAACTACAATGTGGTTAAACCTGTACAGCCTAACATATGAAATAATAGTCGATTTTCCCGAACTGTAGCAGTTTACCGAACCTTTAAACAAAATAAGTTTGCATATGTTTAATTCAGCAAAAAATATGCAATGTGTGTAGTTGCAGATATTTTTATGGCCAAAAAATAAGATGAAATTCTGATAGATTGTAATGTAAAATCAATGCGATATTTCATACTTCATAACAGTATAGCAGCCAATTTATATAAAATGCATATAAATATCCGGCGTCACAATATGCCTCCCAATAATATACGTCTTCGTAAGATGATATTCAGATGTTTAGTTTTATGATCAAAGCTCTGTATATTTTACTGTAGGGGCAAAACATATAATTCAATGCAATAGAATGATGATTGAGAGATTATCAGAAAATACTGATACATCATATCTGAAACTCAAATTTTAACATGATTTTACTGAAAAAATAATGTATAGATAATACAGTAGTGTTTTTTTGTGTGTTAGTTGTCTAACGTTTGTTATATTTAATCATTTTTTCCAGACTTATCTATATATGGATTTGGTGCTCATCCAGACTCCATAGTGAACATCTGCAACATCTGCCTTCTCTGTCTCTAAGGTGAGTGGGTTTTTTTTCATGAGAAAAAAAACCCAAACTGTTCTTGATGTACTGTGTAACAGCTATACCAATCCAGTTTGAAAAATGATTTTAATTCGGTAAAATAATTTTCTTATTAAATCAGCCTGAAACTACTTCTGAGTGTGGTAAACAGAAATAACAGGTGCTCAGATATTGTTTATGTGTAACATAGGTTGTCTTGTGCATATGTAAAATTCATAGTAACAAGTAGCTAAGTAACAAGTAGCTATTTTCCTGATGAGTTAAACCAAAAATAAAAATTTGCTTAAAAGGTAGGCCTACTTATGCTTAGGTCATCCAAGATGTAGATGAGTTTGTTTCTTTATTGGAACAGATTTGGAGAAATGTAGCGTTAGATCACTTGCACGCAAATGGATCCTCTGCAGTGAATGGGTGCCGTCAGAATGAGAGTCCAAACAGCTGATAAAATCATCAGAATAATTTGCAAGTAATCCACACAACTCCAGTCCATTAATTAACGTCTTGTGAAGTGAAAAGCTGCATGTTTGTGAGAAACAAATCCATCATTAAGACGTTTTTAACAAACTGTTACATATAGTTTCAAATATGAGTCCTCTCCATTGAAGACATTGTCTTAACTGAATCATTGGAGAAATATGCACAGATCGAGAGCCGTTTACATGCGAAACAGTTCAAAACAAATATGTTGATAGATTTGGTGTAAGACAGGGGTGTCCAAACTTTTGTTAAAGGGGGCCAGATTTGATGACCTGGACATACCGGGGGGCCGGATGCTTCTATATCTATATCTATATCTATATCTATATCTATATCTATATCTATATCTATATATATATATATTATAGTCTATTAACACATTTATTTTTTATAAATAGAAATGCACAAAACTGCATAACAAAAATATCTTTGGCCTATATTTCATTACTTCATTACTAGTCAGAAGTTTTTGAACAGTAACATTTTTAATAAAGTCTCTTCTGCTCACAAGCCTTCATTTATTTGATCCAAAGTACAGCAAGAACAGTAAAATAGTATTTTTACTATTTAAAATAATTTTTAGCATCATTACCCCAGTCACATGATGTTTCAGAAATCCTCCTAATATTCTGATTTGCTGCTCAAAAAACATTTATTTTAAATAGTAAAAATATTTCACAGTATTACTGCTTTTGCTGTGTTTTGGGTCAAATAAATGCAGGCTTGGTGAGCAGAAGAGTCCTCTTAAAAAAAAAAAAAACTTAAAATCTGATTGTTCAAAATTTTTGACTGGTAGTGTATATGTCCACATTAATAATATAAGACAATTCGGTATGAATATCCCACATTTCTTCCACAGTTACTAATCCATGTAATCCATTTTAAATGTAGGTGATTTGTGGATTGAAAAGAATTCGAACTGCATTGTTGTTGCACAATGCTTCTCCTGTTTTCCACGTCAGTGTTGTTGCAGCGCTGTTTCTTCTGCCTTTAAACTAGTTTAAATCACTGCGACATCCGTGGTTCGCATTGGAGACCTCTGCTCCAAACTCAAACGCTTCTCACAGAATCTTGGTTCATGGTTAGCGCTGCGTTTTACTGCTACATCTGGTCAAAAATCTAGTGCTGTCACTGTGTTGATATTGTAAAACTGCATATTTTGAAAATTACCTTTGGGGGATCACATATAATACATTTCAGTAGAAAAGCTGTGGGCCATTTGAAATTCATCCACGGCCAGACTTTGGACACCCCTAATGTAAGAGGACAACAGGCAACTTTTTTACTTTTGCATTATTATGGGTTATGGCCTGTTTTGGCCAAAAATGATGGTTAAAAGTTAAAGCTTTTCATCTCACAAGACATTCATTGATGGACTGAAGTCATGTTGTTTAATTGTGGATTATTGTGACGTTTTTACCAGCAGTTTGGACTCTCATTCAAATGCCACCTTGTTCACTGCA
>JAHKKF010536635.1:0-11082 GCA_019740295.1 Labeo calbasu | reverse complement strand
TATATTTTTTTTTTTTTTGTTATTATGTGTGAGTAAAGACTATTTTAGTTGTTACAGGTTGTTATTTGCCTAATAAATGACAATAACATTTTTACTTTTAAACAGATTGACAGATTTCTCTTTATTATGACAGGTGGTCTAATATTTGTTAAGCACTATATGTGCTGTTTATCTATCTATCTATCTATCTATCTATCTATCTATCTATCTGTATATTTATATCTACTGTATAAAGCTTTGCTATTGTCTTCTGATTAAGTGATTTGTAAAGTTGTTAGCTACATTTTTAATAGCTTTCCAAATATTTTAGTAAGCCTAACTAATTAACTATTTACTAGTCTTCACTGTAAAAACAAAAACACAATTTGTCGAGTCAACTTAAAATAAATTGTTACCCTGCTGCCTTAAAATTTTAAGTTCAGTCAACTCATATAAGTTTAGTCAACTTGAAATCATATATATAGATATTTGAGTTGACTAAACAAAAAATTTGGTTGGTTAAAGCGGGACTTGTTACCCAGCTGCCTTAAAAATTTAAGCTGAATCAACTCAAATATCTAAGTTGTCACTTAGTACAACTTAACATTTCAAGTTGACTAATTGAACTTAAAATTTTAAGGCAGCCGGGTAACAAATTGTTTTAAGTTGACTCAACAAATTGTTTTTTATTAACCACATTCATGATACCACAAAAAGGACACAGTATATGATTTTATTAACAGTTTTGCTAAAAGCATCAAAGCTACATTTCTCTGTAGCAAGGTTGTAGCATAGCGTAGCATTGTGAAATGAAATAATCTTTCTTGACAATATTTCAACAACAAAGAGATGTGCTACTATTTCCTTGCTTTCCAGCTTGTTGACCTACTTTCTCAAAATGATGGCACTTACACTGCCCCTCCAAAAGTTTGGAAACACCCCTGGCAAAGTGTGGTTTTGGACGATATCAGCATAAATCCTTATCATTTTTTGGTGCAAATATATTAAAGTAACTTGACATTATCATTGAAGACCAGCAGTAATAATTTTCATTTTGATTATATAATAATGGCAATATATACATGTCAAAGTCAGACATGCCCCTTTGCCAGCTGTGATGCCTGGTTACTGCTTTAAACTTGGCCTAGGTTTTTAAGTTTTTTTCTATGTATAAACTGGGATTACATGATGTGATTTCAAGTTTTCTTTTGTCTATGGAGTGTTGCAAGCTGTTTGTGCATATATAAGATATGTAAAGTTGCAAAGATTAAAGTCTCAAATCCAAAGAGATATTGTAGTATTGTTACCACCACCACCATGTTGTGGAGATGCTGTGTTTCGTTGCGAAAGCGAAAGTACTTTGTTTGGTCTTCCAAATGAGTACACAATTAGAGATCAGTGGTTAAGTTATATTTATAACACTGTTGCAAATATTCAAGTGTGTGCAGTGCATTTATTTACGGAGGACTGTCTCCTGAACCTGGGAGAGTAGCCTACAATGCTGGTTGTGCACACTATAAAGTCTGGCACTTCTGACTCACAGCCTGTAAGTACATTTTCATATTTAAAGAATTTGCTACTGGCTATACGCGAGTTTTGAGCAGTGTAGAGCAGTGCTTGTTTGTTGTTTTTTAGATCACAAATACAGACATGTTGTTATGTTTATGCAGCACAACGCAACACATAAAAAGACAGTATGAGTCATTATAATCAGTAATTATGCCCTCACTGGATGCAACAAATGCCTCTTTGATAATGGGTTTTATTGTTTTTGTTTTATCGCGCCGGGACACGGCATCACAACATGGTAAAGAGAGTAACATTTTCGTCACACAGTTGAGTTATTCTGCCAATCGCAACACACAGAATAGCTGGCTAATCGAGAAGGGTATAACTGCAGCCTGGAGATTTCCAAATGGGGACGGGAACTCCAAAACAGGGTGGCAGCTCCAAAATAAGGCGTGGCTTCCTCCCATTGACCGACAGGCACGTCACGCATGCGCAAATTTTCCCCCCAGTCCACTTCAGCGCAAACTCCGTCCCACAGCTGATTCTAAAGATTTTATTAGTTGTCAATCACAGTGTTGATTTCCTACAATATGCTACAAACAATGCTAACCCCTAAACCTACCCCACACCTGACCCTAACCATAACCAGTGAAACTGACTGCACGGCGGGATTGGCGCTGAATAGCGTGGTGGGTAAACAGTTAATAACATTATGCAACATAAGATCGCCGGGCCGTTCCGTAGCTCCCCAACCGGACTGTGGAACCTTTTTAGTTACACTCAGCATCTCTACACCCTCCTGCCCTGCAAATTTCAAGTCCCGGGATGCCCCTGTTTCTTAAAACAAAGCGACAGAATAAAACCTTTCCCCTGCGCTGTGCTGTGACGGCTCACGGGAGAGCTCACGGGGATTCCCATTAATATCATTAAACAGAGGTTCTAACTCCAGTCCGAACACCACTGGCCACGAGCTTTGGGCTCTGCTGTCACTGAGCATATTTATTTATGTAGCATATTTAGCTTTATTTGAAAACAAATAGAAACAATGTTTAATTTATAAAGTTTTTATTTTAAAATGTAAGTCAATAACAATTGGCTGAAGCCAGAGCCAATGGTGAAAGTCTTTTGTGACGAGACCCCACCCCATTTTGGAGGTTCTGCCCACTTTTGTAGTTCCCGTCCCCATTTGGAGATCTCCGGTCTGCAGTTACACATACTTGGGCTAATCAGAGCACACTGTGCTTTTCTGAATGATGAGCTTTGTAAAAATCGATGCGTTTCAGAAAGGCGGGGCAGAGAGGAGCAACAATAATGTACAATATGTGAACCTCAAACCATGTAAATGCATTGCATTATACCGAATACACAAAATTATATTCTTTTTAGCAACATCATATGACCCCTTTAAAACTGGTTACATTTGTCAGTGGTAATTCTGTGTTCTGTCCTGAGAGAAAACTTTACTGAAAGGTATATATTACATTGTATTCCTGTCAAATTATTTATGAAATTGAAATGTCTTTTCAAATGTTCAAATATGTAACTTTTCAAGATATGTCATGAATGTAAGTCATTTAATGAACTGGGACAGCCTGATAGCAGTTTTCCTCCCACAGGTTCCCATTGGCTGCTTCTGTCACCTCCTTAAACCTTTACTGACTTGACATTAAAAAAAAAAAACTGTATATGAACTGTTCTTGTCCTATATATATAAACAGTTTTTTGAGTGTATTTTAATTTTTTTAATGAAAAACATTCAGTAGGTTGACAATGACCCAGCACTATGTCAAAAAACAACACAGCAAATGGGTTAATGTACAGTATAAAACCTAACAAAGCTGGGTCAAAATAACCCAGCATTTGTTTTGTACAATATTTACCCAGTGCTGGGTTGCCAAATAATGCATAAAGCGTTGTTTTTAACCCAGCATTTTTTAGAGTGTAATGTACAGGTCTACAAATGTGGCATTCAGTATTTAGGAAACTGTGAATGAGTGAATAATTTTAGATACAGTAAATGAATACTTGCATGTAGTAATGTGTGTCACACGCTCTGCTGTTCCACTTGCCTGGTTAACAACACATATTTAAGGCTACTAAAGTCCTAACCACAATGTGCATTTCTTTAGGACCAAAACTGCAGTGTGAGATTCCACCCATTTTTTCACAGTTCTGTGTAAGCACTGCAGCGCAATTATGCAGTGGCATTTCTACAAATTTGCCTGTGTCTTTGAAATTCAAATACCTAACTATTTTAATACACGTTTACTGTAGTTACTAGGTGATTAGAGCAAGTAACATCATTTCTACATGCAGACATAAGCAAGCGCAGGTCTGAGATCAAGTTTTGATCAGTTGTCAGAGCCTGCAGTGGAGTGATGTTTAGAGAAACTGAACACATTGATCTCAGTGCCACATTTTGTGTGTGTTTCTCTTTGATGGAGGGCCGTAGTGTGTTTCTGGAGGTGTAGTGATTATGAGCTGTCTGAGAGGTCCTGAGGGTGAAAAGAGACAGTCGAGTAAGAACGCCTACCAGCAACCAACAGCACAGCGATTTAATCGCTGTCTGTGTGAAAGTACCTTGAGGGTCCTCATGTGACTGTGGAGAGCTAGGGCTATGGACCATTTCATATGCATGGACGGTTTAATTGGTTTAATTCTGACAAATTCTGCTTAATAGCCTCCTAATTGATTAATTGGCCATTGACACTTTTATTTAAGCACTTATTATAGCAACAATCCCTCTGGAGAACCTGAAATTAACAACCTGGTCCAGACGTCATGACTGATGCCTTCACAGGAGCAATTATAGCAGATGATTTAAAAAAAAAAAAAAAACCTGACAGACTGACGAACACTTCACTCCCAAGATTCAGTGTGCTGCGTCAGAAGAGTGAGTGCTCTAGTTGTGAAGGTAATGATGACTTCTTGGCTTGGAAACTTTTAAAGTTTGTTCCAAATAACCATTCGTTTTAACCCTCACAACATTCATCAATGATGCTACTGTGAAGGACAATGCATGGAGTATGGCACTGACACAGTCACTTCAGAAATGAATGCAGGTGTAGGTGTAGGTGTCCTTCTGAAGGACACACTGGTTCATTAGTCATCCCTTGCAAGGTTTTGAACCTACAACCTCTCAGTTACCAGCTCAGATCTTTAACCACTAGATTACAAAATCAGGACACTCTATTCAAAATCCCCAAGTTTAAAGAATGTATTTAGGCTCACCATAATCAAATGTTATTGCTCAAACTTTTTGCCTCTCTCCTAAAATGGTTTTGAACCTACAACCTCTCGGTTACCAGCTCAGATCTTTAACCACTAGATTACAACACATGAATATCAGGACACTTTATACAAAGTCCCAGAGTTTTAACAATGTATTTAGTCTCAACTTGAGCAAATGTTATTGGTTTCTTTTCCCTAAAATGGTGTTGAACCTACAACCTCTCGGTTAACAGCTTAGATCTTAAACCACTAGATTACAACACATTAAAATCAGGAAAAAAAATTTCAAAATCCCCAAGTTTAAAGAATGTATTTAGTCTCGTCTTGAGCAATTTTGTTCCTCTCTACTAAATGGTTTTGAACCTACAACCTTTCGGTTACCAGCTCAGATCTTTAATCATTAGATTACAACACATTAAATACCAGGACACTCTACATAAAGTCCCCAAGTTTAAACAATGTATTTAGTCTCATCTTGAGCAAATATCATTGCTAAAAAATTTTTCCTCTCTCCTAAAATGGTTTTGAACCTACAACCTCTCGGTTACTAGCGCAGATGTTTAACCACTTGAATACAACACATTAAATATCAAGAGACTGTACACAAAATCCCCTAGTTTAAACAGCATAGCCTATTTAGTCTCACCTTGAGCAAATGTTATTGCTGAAAATGTTTTCTTTCCCCTAAAACGGTGTTGAACCTACAACCTCTCGGTTACCAGCTCAGATCTTTAACCACTAGATTACAACACAATAAATATCAGGACGCTGTACACAGAGTCTCTGAGTATAAACAGTGTATTTAGGCTCACCTCAAGGAAATGTTATTGCTCAATTTTTTTTTCTTTCTCCTACAGTGGTTTTGAACCTACAACCTTTCATTTACCAGCTCATATTTTAACCGCTAGATTACAACACATGAATATCAGGAAACTCTATGCAAAGTCCCTGAGTTTTAACGATGTATGTAGTGTCAACTTGAGCAAATTTTATTGGTTTCTTTTTCCGTAAAATGGTATTGAAACTACAACCTCTCGGTTAACAGCTCAGATCTTAAACTACTATATTACAACACATTAAAATCAGGACTTTTTTTTTTTTCAAAGTCCCCAGGTATAAAGAATGTATTTAGTCTCGTCTTGAGCAATTTTTTTCCTCTCTCCTAAAATGGTTTTGAACCTACAACCTTTCGGTTACCAGCTCAGATCATTAATCACTAGATTACAACACATTAAATATCAGGACACTCTACACAAAGTCTCCAAGTTTAAACAATGTATTTAGTCTCATCTTGTGCAAATTATATTGCTCAAATTGTTTATTTCTCCTAAAATGGTTTTAAACCTACAAACCTCTTGGTTACCAGCTCAGATTTTTAACCTCTTAATTACAACGCATTAAATATCAGAACACTCTATACAGAGTCCCAGTTTTAACAATGTATTTAGTCTGACCTTGAGGAAATGTTATTGCTTAAAAACTTTTCTCTCTCCTAAAATGGTTTTGAACCTGCAACTTTTTGGTTATGAGCTCAGATCTCTAACCACAAGATTTGAACACATTATACTGCATATCAGGGGAAGTCTCTGAGTTTTAGCAATGTATTTAGTCTGACCTCGGGGAAATGTTATTGCTTAAAAACTTTAACATTTAAAATACTTTTATTGCTTAAATACACAACATTCATCTATAATGCTACTGTGAAGGACAAATCATGGAGTATGGCACTGACACAGTCACTTCAGAAATGAACACATTGTAGGTGTCTTGCTGAAGGACACATTGATACTGGTTCATTAATCATCTCTTGCAAGGTTTTGAGCCTATAACCTCTCGGTTACCAGCTCAGATCTTTAACCACAACATTACAACACATTAAATATCAGGACACTCTGAAAATTGTCCCTGAGTTGGAACAGTGTATTTAGTCTAGTCTTGAGGAAATGTTATTGCTCCTAAAATGGTTTTGAACCTGTAACTTCTCGGTTACTAGCTCAGATGTTTATCCACTAGATTACAACACATTAAATATCAGGACACTCTATACAAATGTTATTGCTCAAAATGTTTTCTTTTCCCTAAAATAGTTTTGAACATACAACCTCTTGGTTACCAGTTCAGATCTTTAACCACTAGATTACAACACATTAAATATCAGGACACTCTACACAAAGTCCACGAGTTGAAACAATGTACTTAGTCTCACTTTGAGCAAATGTTATTGCTCAAATTGTTTTCTTTTCCCTAAAATTGTTTTAAACCTACAACCTCTCAGATACCAGCTCAGATCCTTAAACACTAGATTACAGCACATTAAAATTAGAACATTCTACTCAAAATCCCAAAGTTTAAAGAATGTATTTAGTCTCACCTTAAAGGAAATGTTATTGTGTAAAAAATTGTCTTTCTCCCAAAATATTTGTGCTCATGTGATATTTTACACCAAGAACAGAAATGCAGGAGATTCAAGGAATAGTTGGACCAAACATTTCTTCAAGTTATCTTCAAATATTCTTCAAAATCATCAAATCATATTCTTTTCTGTTCCACAGAAGTAAAAGTGAATGAAAATGGATGAAATATCTATATGAGTTAAACATGCACTCCATTGCATCTCATTGCCATATAGTGGAAACAGTTGAACTATTAAATATGTCTAATTTGTGTTTTTCTTTCCTATGGTCATCTTTGATGCTGATTGTGTGTTTATATGTGGTCAAGTGTTTATATGTGATTGCAGGTGTATGACATAATTAGTATGACAGCCATGTGTCCTGTGGTTGTGTTCACACTGTTTGTTTACATTAAGCATATAATCTTTGCAAATAACAGTAGGCACTCTGTTCTAGAGTTCTTTCAGCTTACAGAGATTAATTTGTATTTAGTAATGAGATTTATCTAAACCTAAAGCAAGCAATCAGAAATAACTTGTTGAATTAATGAATGCCATTTATTATATCACATGATCTCAGCATTTGAACCGTAAAGCACCTATAATGACCACTATGTACTATTTCAATTAAGGCACCCCAGATGAGTAGGGTAATAAATTTAAATCAAACCCATGACCTTGACGTTGCAAGCATCATGCTCTACTGCTTGTGCTACAAGAATATATACAAATATGATATTTGTCTGTCATTTTGATGCATTGTTCTGAAGCATGTAACAAATGTGTCAAATTTTTCATGCTAAGCATTTGTGTTCTATATTTCGGTCGCTGTGCTCGGCTCCACAAATACTAAGTATGAGTAATAGTAATAGCGATGCTTGATTTAGCAAACATTACTTACAGCAGAAAGCTAATGTGCATACCCTCCGCAAGTGTCAGAAAACACTCTTATCACCTTTTCACCCTTTGTGGTCTAAACAAGTGGTGCTGACAGGCTGTGGAGACTGGACATGTTATAGCTAATCAGCACTTAAAGGGTGTGACAGAAGTGTGTGAGAGGCGTTTAGCAGAGGTGTCACTGCGACTGTTCACTCTCATTATTTAGCCATGAAAATGGCAGTAAAGAAGGTGTAATTTATTTCTGGCTTTGACCTTCTTAGGAACCACAGCGGGTCTGTCCCTCGCTGTCTCGTCTGTGGATTCCTGCCATTCCTATGTACCATTGATGTTTATGAGAGAACATTCTTCGCTTTCTGTGTGACGATATTCTGGCTGCTCTGTTCTCCCTTGAGGTTATATGTAAAACTTGCTTTGCCGATTCGGTCTAATAAAAGAATTTCCTCATTATCACTTTCAGTAAAAGCATGTGTTCATGCTGATGGCTTCCTGTGTATGAGTGTGCTACTCTCAAAAAAGCACATTCTGCTTTTTTAAGAGTAGTGGAGAGCTGCCTTTTTAACAGCTAAATTACTTGAAAGATTGAAAGTTCATATGATATAAATTAATATTTTCACACAAGCTGATGTTTGTTATAAATTTGTATGTGTTTCAGAAGTTTTGGCAGAAAAATTGACTCTACATTTGGAAAGAGGTTGTATTTTAGTTATAAGGCATTCAATAAAGCTTTCTTTTTAATGTGTGTATATCATAATACATAATATTTTTTCTTCCACCCAAATATGAATATTCTAGTTTGTTGTGTCATATGTTGTTTTGTTCCATGGTCTGTCTGAATACTGGATTCTGATTGGCTGGCAGGTATGCAGTAAAACCGTTTAATGCACAGGTACTTCCAAGTGAGTTTAATCACTGTTCTATATTAATGCACTGCATTAATTGATGCACACAAACACAGAGAGAGAGAGAGAGAGACATAACTTAAGAAAATAACCGTACTTGCTACATGCAAAACATGTAAGGGATAATCAACAGTTTGCCGTGCATTAAAGGATTTTAAATGCACTTCACGGAGGTCAGGCGGTTCTATGCCTCCACGTCCTGCATTTAATATCCTTTAATGCACGGCAAACCGTTGATTATCCCTTATGTGTTTTGCATGTAGCTAGCTATGTTTCCATCACCCTGTTTTTATGCGCATTTTTAAGTATTGCATCAGAAACGAGTGATGGAAATGCCACATTTCGAATAAAATGAACCCATGCAAATCCCTTAATTCACAAAAAAGTTTTTACACTCACTTGAGTTGGTTTTTGACTTGTGCAAAAAAAGAGTTGATGCGAATAATGGACCGATCTCATTCCACAGCATCTGAAATGTTGTTATGGTCATTCTGAAATGTCTGAGCAAAGTCTGTCACCAAAGTATTTCAGTATAATTGCCTCCCAGAATTGTCTTTTGGGAACACGACTGCGTTTCCAAACAGCAGGCATCCATCACCGAAAGAAATGATCACATTGATTGTGTTTCGTCTGCTCGATCTGAGGCGCAAGTAATTTATTATATATGAAAATTACTATATTCAGTGGCTTTTCCTACTTTCTTAGTGATATATAGTGTCAGTTTATCAGGAAGTGACTATTTTGTTCTCTTTGACTTGTTGGATGAAAATGGTGCTTATTCGCAAATGTTTTATGCAATATTCCAAATAAGTTAAATTCGCAACTTGGGATGGAAACCCGGCTACTGTTCCAAAATGTTCACCCTGTTGGCCACTTAGACTTGATAGGGTGGACATACGCATGACAGGGTGAACATAGCATTCATTTGTAGTTATTGCTAAAAGCTAAAATGATTTTTTAAAATATTTATTCAATATTTAATGTTTTAAATATTAATTCAATCATATCTGTATAATCCAGTCTGTTTAATAGCTAGATGTAGGGGCAATAACATGCAAACAAAAAACTGCATCCAAATATCACAGTTTCCAATGAGTTTGCACCTTTACCTTTACATGGCTGGTTGGCATTCACTTGAGCCTTTTGTAGCGCGCTTTCAGAGTTCCTCTGAAACCCTCCACCTTCCCAGCTCCACCTGTATACATCTGCTACAGATTATTTCATATGCTATTTGTGCAGCAGCAGAATGTCTTAAATACTCACAGCACCGTATTGCCATATGCTTTTGCGCAGTAGCAAGTTCCTGTACTTGCTTGCCACAGCATCAATAATCTACAACTACAGCAATTACCAACAGCAGCAGCAATTCAGCAGCAGCGTAGCAGATCTTTGCCAAGACATACATTAACACTGTCATATCTATTACCATGCTAAAATCTTCCGAGAGCTGTCATGAACTCATTTTGTACTTAACGCACTTTATTTTTGCAGAAGTAGTGCTGAAGTCCAACTAAAGATATACTTAAAGGGGTCATCGGATGCAAAGTTCACTTTTTCATGTTGTTTGAACATTAATGTGTGTTGGCAGTGTATGTACAAATCTACCCTGTAATGATAAAAATCCATGCAGTGGTTTTTAATTAATCTGTAAAAATAATATCCCCTTTTTCAAATTGAGCCATTATCAGATGCCGCTCCCACAATAGTTGATTGACATGAGCGTCTTACCTCAGACCAGCTGACACAGTCCAGTAACCTCCATTGTTTCGATGCCGGAACAGGGATGTAAGTTAGATTGAGCAATTGAGGTGTTGTGTTGCTGGATGTAATAATGAACATAGTGGTCGTCATGTACTCCTGACATCTGAGCCGCTGACAATGCAGTGGATTACGTTTGTTTGTGAAGGAAATGCGACACCCGATCTACATATATCCGTCTGTGTTCGCACGAATCATTCGTGATCCAGCTTCACTTACAGCAGAAGTATAAGGGATTTTTTATGAATCTTTGCAAGTTTAACGGCTAAATGCGGCTAAAGTAAACAGGCTCGTCACTCCACAGAGAGAAGAGAGAGGCGGGGCGAGCAGAGCTTATTTGCATTTAAAGGAACAACCCCTTAGAATGAGATGATTTTTGCAGAGCTCATTTTGACAAGGTAAAAAGGGTGTTGT
>JAHKKF010536634.1:0-16693 GCA_019740295.1 Labeo calbasu | reverse complement strand
TTTCACCCGAGACTGCATTCTGACACTTGTTCAACGACCAAGGCAATGCAAGTATCGTACATTTAACTAAACAAAACAGAGGTTTAGTATAAGCTGTAGACAGCACTGATGGTTTTACTCAGGTGGCTAACTGACTCTCTTCATAGCTTCATTTCCTTGTCTCTCTCTAACTGCTTCTCACTTGCCCTTCTCCCATGTATGAGTGATTTCACGTTTGTTTGTTTAGATTAGATATGTGTTAGTCCTTCTTTAATAAAACTCTTGTGCACAAAATACAGTGTTGATTCTGATTCTGCTTTGCAAATTAATGTTCCTTTACGATTCCGATTCGAGCTACATGCTTTAATGCAATAGTACTTTAAGAAAGTTATTTTCTGTGGCCAAGAAAATATCATTTCTTAGAGTTGATATATAAATTATACTGAATGTTCGCTGGGCGAACAGATTAGTTAATGGAAAATTAATTCTGCTACAGTTACTACTGGCAGCTGATATAAATAATTGTAATTAATTGTAATTATTTATATATATTTCCCTTTTGAGCTAAATTGCGACAACAGTGAATAAATAAATAAATCATTGGTCGACAGTGGTGTACCGCACATCTTAGAGGACCCCCGGCAAAGAACGAGATGGGGCCCCTCCCACCAGCAGTGATGTCATGCATGAAAATTTATTGTGCACCCAAGTCCGTTCCTCCATTTACCTAACTAATTTATCAGTAATGAATGTGGTGAATTATCGTTGCATTGATGTATTTGACATTATTGAATAGCATATAGTCTATATTATGTGTGTATTTGATATTGCTTTTCAGTCAGATGGAAATCTCTGCAGGAATAAATATATTTAGTCTATGAACGTGGAGGCTGTTTTGATTTGATTGTTATTTTAGCAATAGCAGGAGGATTCCTCAACAATAATACACAAATATCTGTTTTAGGCCACGGTCTGCATTTTATTTAATAGTAAGCTCTTCAGTTTTAAAAAAATATACAAGCAAAATTCATGTCTTTCAGTGAGAAAATGAACAGTTTAAAAAAAAAAAAAAAAACACAAGGAGAAAAACAAATTAAAGAAATAACTATAAATGCTACATTTTGATAAATTTTTTTTTACTTTTTTATACATATACCAACTTTTGTAATTAACTTATTTATTCTTTTTATGAACTGACAATCACAAACAAGCAAAACTCCACCGAATCCTTTGCGCTCTTGAAATGTTTTGATGTGCAAAGACTTTGACTGCAGCTTAAATGTTGATGTTGCGAGTGTATGCATTCTCGACACTTAGAAGAGCTAAACTGGGGTTCGTTTCCCGTACAACGACGTAACCTGCTGTTTAACCTCCATAGTATGATGCAGTGTTGTAGAAACAAACTAGCTAGTCATGACTGTTTTCCGAACACGGCACATCTCAGTCGTTTGAACCACATTAGTTCAACAATGTAGGGCCATTGTTAATGATATCTCTGCCCGGCCACGGTCATCAGATGGAAGGCGAAGGCCACCCACCCATCTAAGCCGTGTAAGACGACTTCAGACCTTGCTGGACGAGCCTATTCGTTGGCTGGACAGGTGGCTTCGGCGCTTTACTCTATGGCGGTCCTACAGGTCTACCAGGCCAAACTCCTCAGAGGGATGGATGAGTCCGGCCCAGACCTTGCAGCATTCAAGGAACGATGACGGCTCAAGCGACTGGCAGGTCCATGGCCATTCTAGTGGTGCTCGAACGCCACTTATGGCTGACCATTACAGAGATCAAGGACGTGCATAAAGTCCCCTTCCTCGACTCTCCGGTCTCCCCTACTGGCCTGTTTGGTCCTGTAGTCAAGGGTTTCGCAGAGCGCTTTACTGTGGCACAGAAGTCTTCCCAAGCTATGCGACACTTCCTGCCAAAGTGCTCCAGCTCATCTGGATACCGGGTGCCTATGGCAATGTTCTTGTGATAAACACAATTGTGAACCCTGGGTCCGCTCAAACAGTGCCCACACAACCATTCGCTGTTATAGCAAAAAGAAACAACAAAAAAACAAAAAAAACACAAACATTCTCAAAAAGAGAGCACATTTCCTCTTCCACCTATTACAAACAGCGAGCCCACACAGGGCGGTCAGCTGTTCGAGACAATCCATCCCCTTGCCTTACGGGCCGAGGCTTGGCAAGCCATCCCTGGAGTGTCAAGCTGGCTGATGGGGATAAGAAGACGAGGTTATAGACTTAAATTCGCTCGAAGACCCCCACGTTTCAGCGGAGTGGTCTCCGCTGGCAAAAGGAGCCGTAGAAACGATCCCCCCAGCTCAGAGCGAGTCAGGCTTTTACAGCCGCTACTTCCTCGTCCCCAAAAAGGACCGAGACCCATCCTCGAGCTAAGACGCCTGAATCGTGCCCTCATGAGACGGCCGTTCAGAATGCTTACACTGAAGCAGATCCTCTCGCAAGTTCACCCAGGGGACTGGTTCTGTTCGCTGGATCTGAAAGACGCTTACTTTCACATCCAGATTGCCCCCCACCACAGGCGATTCTTGAGATTCGCCTTCGAGGTAGTGGCATATCTGTACACGGTCCTTCCTTTTGAACTATCCCTCGCTCCCCGCACTTTTACGAAGTGTATGGATGCGGCTCTCTCCCCTCTGAGACAGAAGGGGATTCGCATTCTAAATTACCTCGACGACTGACTCATCTTGGCCCAGTCGGAGGACGAGCTACTTTCTCACAGATCCTTCCTCCTCAGCCACCTGAATTGCCTGGGACTCAGGGTCAATTTTGCCAAGAGCGCGCTGTCTCCTAGCCAACAGATATCGTTTCTGGGAACAGTTCTCGACTCGACCCTAATGAGGGCAGTAGTCGTGCCAGAACGTGCACTGGCCATTCAGCAGCTCTCGGCCTCTTTCAAAATAGGAGCCTCTTGTCCGCACAAGGCCTTTCAGAAGATGCTGGGCCTCATGGCCTCTGCCTCTAAAGTGCTTCAGCTGGGCCTGCTTCAAATGCGGCCCCTTCAGCACTGGCTGAAACCGAGAGTTCCATCCCACGCCTGGCGTCACGGACGTCTTCGTGTCGAGGTAGACCAGACCTGTGTAGCAGCCCTAGCTCCTTGGAGGGACATTGTCTGCAGAAGGAAGGTGGTCTCGACAGATGCTTCCAACTCAAGTTGGGGAGCTGTGTGACGGGCAAACCTGCTTTCAGCCAGTGGTCGAAGAGAGAAAGTCACCTTCACATCAACTGCCTGTAAATGTTGGCAGTATGTTTAGGCCTTCACTCCTTTATTCCAGACCTAAGGGGGCACCACATCTTAGTCCGATCGGACAGCATGACGGTAGTGTCCTACATAAATCACTAGGGCGGTCTCTCATCGAAGCGCTTCTTTATTCTGGTAGAGCGCCTCTTGGAATGGGCTCAGCTCAATTTGCGTTCGCTGAGAGCGACACATGTGCCGGGCAGGTTGAACCAGGGAGCAGACATGCTGTCTCGAAGCAATGTCCCCTCAGAAGAGTGGATGCTTCACCCCCAGATGGTTCAGAGAATTTGGGAGATCTTTGGCACGGCAGAGCTCGACCTCTTCGCCTCAGAAGACAACTCTCATTGCCCAACCTATTTCTCGAAAAATAATGATGTGTTGGCCCACGAGTTGCCCAACCTCCTCTCTCAAGCGAACAGAACAATATGGCACCCTCAGCCCGAGTTGTGGGCTCTACACCTGTGGCCTCTCGATGGGAGCCTGCAAACCTCTCACAGAGCATCCTGAATACAATCTCCTCGGCTAGAGCTTTGTCTACAAGACGTCTCTATACAATTAAATGGTCTGTCTTCTCTGCCTGGTGTGCAGCCCACGGTGCAGACTAGTGGTGCAACGGATTACAAAACTCACGGTTCGGATCACTCACGGATTTTGAGTCACGGATCGGACCATTTTTCGGATCAGCAAAAAATGGGGAGGAGTCAAATGTAATTTGCTTTTCATTGATTACAAGAACAGTATGGCAAAAAACTTTTGGTTTTATCAAAAATAACTTAAAATAAAATAAAATACAAAAATACCTGAGACCTAAAAACAGACCAAACCTTATAATGACAAAAAAAAATTTTTTGTGTTTTCATTTTTCTTATAATCAAATACAGGCATTAAACATTTGTTTATTTTTAATGAAATGAAAATTAAACCCTTTTATTTGCTGCCAAACAAACATTTTTCTGTTATTTCTGTTATTATTATAATTTCTGCATTTAATTGCTTTATTTAAATTAGACAGAAAGAGGAATATTTAAACACCTACATTATACTGTACAAAAGTAATACAAGACTAATACATTTCTGTTACATGTTAAACATTACTTTTATTTTGAGGTTGCCAGTAATTTTTTGTGTGTATACACTATGATATGATCCTAATTTTCTCAAATGAACCAGTAAAATTTACATGAAATGACTCTCACAGCAGTTCTAGAGATTAACTTCATGTGTTCATGTCGTCATATAATGAGACGCAGAGGCCGAAAATAACCGCAAGCGCCACACGTCACAATGTAACGTTAGAGAGAGAAATGACATGCCGTTGTATAAATAAGATAAATAACATTAGGCTATTACGTTTGTTTAATAAAAGAACAAGGTATAGACCTGTTCTATAGGAAAGGTAACCTTAAATGACGTCTGTTGTGATCTGGCGCTATATAGAAAATAAAGTTTACTCGGCCAGACGGCAGGCAAGAACAACCTGGTTGTTCGTTTTTTGAAGGGGTCTAGGAGGCTCAATCCGCCTTGCCCCATCACCGTCCCCTCCTGGAATCTCCCTATAGTACTGAGGGCCCTGAGAAGCCCTCCCGTTGAGCCACTGCAGTCCATTGACCTCCGCCCTCTGACGTTGAAGACCGCTCTGCTACTAGCACTAGTGTCTGTAAAACGCATGGGTGACCTACAGGCGCTTTCGGTGAACCCCGCCTGTCTGGAATTCGGGCCCAATGACTCCAAAGTCGTCCTAAAGCCAAGGCAGGGCTATGTTCCTAAAGTGCTCTCGACTCCGTTCAGAGCCCAGGTGATCCTTTCTGAGCAAGACCAGGACTTTAATCTTCTCTGCCCTGTTCTCAGCTGTTTGTATGCTTTGGTGGCCGTACCAAAGGGCTTCTGGTCACGAAGCAGGGGCTATCCCAAATGGATAGTCGAGGCAATTGTGCTGGCATACTCATCCTTGGGCCTGCAATGCCCCATGGGAGTAAGGGCCCACTCGACTAGAGGCGTTGCCTCGTCCTGGGCCTGGTCTAGTGGTGTGCCCATTTCAGAAATTTGTGCGGTGGCCGGCTGGGCCTCGCTGTCCACATTTGCCAGATTTTATAGTCTGGATGTCCCGGCCTTGCAGGTCCGGGTCCTCTCTGCTTAAATTGGACTTATTCTAATCCAGTGCTCCATTCCTGTAAGCTCTTGGACCTCAGCATGAGTTCCGAGGCTGTACGATCCCTTGGGACGATCGCTTAGGTGACCAACCTTAATGAGTCTGGCCCTGTTATATCCGAAGGATATGCATTATTATGGCCCCTTTAGTCCCTCTGGTGCTAGGGCTAGGAAGGTTTAGTCATCCCTCTAGCATAAGCATGGCGGGATTGTACTGGTTCCCCATAGCGTCTTAACCAGATGCAGTACGAGTGAAGTATCGACAGGGAACGTACTCTGTTACTAACGTAACCTCGGTTCCCTGAGATATGGGAAGGAGTACTGCGTTGTTGGCCGTGCCATGTACCCGCACGACTCAGTCGTCGCTTCAGTCGAAGTAACCTGAAGATCCTACGGCTAAATGCCCACTTATATAGCCAGATACTCTGAAAATAGCCTAGTTGTGTTTATAATGTTTGTAAACATTTTGATTTAGGCTACCAGTAATCATGCAATGTATGTTTTTCCCCTCAAAACGCAATTTTATACAAGTAGTGTGTTTTTAACTATGCAGCAAACATTTTAAATATATTGAAAAATATTTTAATGTCTTTAAAAGCGTTGAAAATTTCTTCTTTCGCTTAAAACTTTTAGCCAAAATCTTGAAAAGGTGATGTTGTAATTGGCAAAGTGCAAGATAGGTTAACCAGATCAAGACTCTCTTTGTGTGTGTGTTTTTTTTTCTTTTTGTCGTGCACACGACATTACCAAATCGCGACCTGGATGTAGTTGAATCAAATCAATGAACGAGTTGATTAAGTTGCACAGTAAGCTGTGCACACAATTTAGTAAAAGGAGGGAGCGAATTATATTGTGCACATGCCTAATTTTTTCCTGTCATGTGTGGGGATCCATAAGCCGTAGTAAAAATATCCACTTTGATTCCGGTGCGGTTGTCTTAGAAGTAGGCCTATAGTGTTTATGACAAGTGAATTGTGAGAAAATTCGATTTTCCTCGGTTTTATTTTTTAAAACATTAAGCTCGCTCCACTGCACTACCTTTGCGCTCACGGCTTGCGTCTTTTGCAGTGTCTCGGAACACTGCCTTTTAAAATGTCTTGCGACGGGGCCACCACGCAGGGGGCTGCGGGGGTGTCCCGTACGCCACTGTTGGTCGACCAAAATCCACAGGAAGTGGCGAAGTCACACAGTCCAGGGTAGACAGATTGTTAAAGGGGTCATTGGATGCAAAGTTCACTTGCTGTTTACATGCTGTTTAAACGTTAATGTGTGTTGGCAGTGTATGTACACATCTACCCTATAATGAAAAATCCATGCAGTGGTTTTTAATTAATCTGTAAAAATAACATCCCCTTTTTCAAATCGAGCCATTCTCAGCCATTCCCAAGATACAGCTAACAGTCGACCTCCACTGTTTCGATGCCGGATCAGGGATGTAAATAAGACAAGAATATCTCCGATTAAGTGTGGCTGAATGTAATAATTAACATAGTGGTCGTCATTTACTCCCGACATCTGAGCCGCTAAAGATGCAGTGGATTACGTTTGTTTGTGAAGGGAATGTGCCTCCCGATCTACATAAATGCATCTATGTTCGCGCAATCATTCGTGAGCCAGTTTCACCTACAGCACAAGTGAGTATAAGGTTTTTTTTTTATGAATCTCCACAATCACCTATCCTAATAACATGCTAGTTAGCAAGTTTTGCAGCTAAACACGCTAAATGTGGCTAAAGTAAACAGGCTCCTCACTGCACAGTGAGAAGAGAGGGGCAGGGCGAGCAGAGCCCATTTGCATTTAAAGGAACAATCCCTCAGAATGGGTTGATTTTTGCAGAGTTCATCGGGCAGAACATCCAAACTAGGGATGTCACAATTTCCAATATAATATTGAATCATTCGATATGTCATCCATGCCAACTCCCTTGTTTTATTTCTCTCAGAATTAGCTGTATGTGTGCCCGCAATTTCATGTGCTGAAATGAGGAAACGCTTTGAAAAAGCAACATATGCAGAGCATCTTCCATTCTAATGACATGCAGTGATAAGCCTTTCTAAACCTGTTGTCCAACAAAAGATGTCCAACAAAAGAGTTATAAAAACTAAAGTTATAAAAAACATTATAACTTGTTTTTAATTCACAACATCAGTCGAGTGTTTGAAATAACTTCCTTATGTGATCTGATGTGGATTCTTATCACAGAATGAGGCAGACAATAAATTCTATACTCATATTCCATGTATGTCGCTTAGCAACGGCTTATGAAAATACACGAGATGGCTTGAACACAGATAAACCATATATTATTGCAGACGAGTGTTTATTGTTCTTACATTTCATCATTCAAAACATTTAACGTTATATTATATTTTTATTCAGCAATAGCGATGCCTTTGTCCATATTAGAGAAGTTGGAACGGAACGTCAGTCATACTTCTTTGACGCATATGTGGATTTTCTGCATGAGGGTGCCCTCTGGCGTCCAGTATGAATGAAACCCATTCTATTTTGCGTAAAAATCGAAAAATTAAGCAGACATATACTAAACCACGCTTTTTCCAGTGTACAGAGGTTTACGGGAGTATTTTGTTAATTTGTTGCAAAAAAAAAACAAAAAAAAAAACACTGCAGTGGCAAGATATCGGAACCAAACTGAAAACCGTGGTTAATAACGGAGGTAGGTATTGAACCGTGGAGTGTATTGAAATGTATCTGCATTTCTTACCCAACACCTTGTCTCCTGTCTCTATGGATAACATGAATTCCTGGTGATCTGTTAGTTTCCTCTTCTTCTCTCTCTTCTTTTTCCTCAACCTTTCTGTATCCATCTGGCTGGGTACAGGACACAATCTGCCTTGGAACTGTGAAGTCCACCTGAGCCAAGCAAAGACAAAGAACACATCAATGAATGTGGCACTTACAAAAGTGAACATCAACAAATTAGCAATTATAAATTAAAAGACAGCTTTTCTGGATCAAACGTGCTGCATAAATGTTACAAGAAGCATCAAATGTAAACTGACTGACATGTACCCGTTTATTTTACAAGTGAATGCAGAAAAGTTGAGGGTAAAACACTGACCACAACATGCCATCCTACAGACTTATCTGTTGTTCTTTTTTTCATTACATTCTTTCAGGAGGACAATAATGTTGTAATACTTCAAAAGTAAAGAGTGGTGTGTGGCCAACCTTTCCCTGATGCTCAGATTCTTCTGAATTGACTCCACTCTGACATAATTCAAACTTCTCAGTTTCCACTAGAGAAAAACACAAAATTAGGATGTCAATTCCACTGAAGCATCTGAGAATGTATAATGAATAATTTTATAAATACAGTCAATTAGTCTGATACCATTTTACAGAAACCTTCTATTTTTCATTATATACAAGAAGTTATCTAATGCTCACCAGAGCTGGATTTCTTTGACCAAAAATATAATAAAAGTAGTAATATTATCATACTTCATATATATATATATATATATACACTTTTACTTTATATATTATATACTTTTACTTATGATCATACTTTTTTCCAAGGAAATTTTACCAATTCCAAACTACAATCTTAATAACTATTAATTTTACATATTATGATTTATAAGTTATACATGATTTCAAAATTTTTTTGTTAAGAGTGTGTTAATTTCATCATTTACTGATATATTTTAAAAAGTTTAGTTGCTTCTGTAAACATTAATGAACTAACTGTAATGATCAATATATAATTAATATTTTTATTCATTTACAAAGTATGGTTCAGTAGGCTACTTTTTTTTTTTTTTTTTTTTATAAATAGTAGAGCACTATTTATTTTCCGTTCAGTATCCATTTTTAAAAACTCGGTTGATTAATCAGTATTGGCCAGTGTGGTCCAACCTAGTTATCAGTATCGGTAAAATCTAATATCGGTCGATCTCTAGCCAACAGAGTTTCATTTATATCACAGCTTGGCTCAGAGCCACTGAGCTGGGTAAAGCCGCATTTGACAGCGTGTGACAGCCACAATCTCATCCACATCACATTATCTATATATAAAATAGCATTCTGTGTAGAATTCAAATTTGTCCGATACATTTTCTGGTCCACGCAGAATTGCGCATATGATCCGCTCCGTGCTATCATGTCTCTGGACTGAAGACTGTTTATGTGCTGCAGTGGTTTGTGTGACACAAAGTGAAATCAGACTTCATTCGACCCAAAAGAATGCAAATTTACACTGCCCGCATTGTTCTCTATCCCCTATATAGTGCACTACGTGCCATTCACCACACAGAAAATATTAACTCGCAGCTTCAGCAACTATTTATAGTGTAGTGGGTGGGATTATTCGGATTCTAGAGAGCATTTGATTGGACAGAAAATTTGATGAGAAGCTGAAATGCAGGGTGATGCCATTAAAATCGTTGATCCATATTGGAATAGATTTTCTCCTAGTGCACTCCTAGTTTTGGCAACAACTCCTCTTCTCTAAAGCACAACATGGCCTCGCCCCTTTGTTGCATGTTCCTGGGGTGGGGTTTATGTAAATTTCAGGGTTTGTGATGTCACCATTCCAGGAAGTAGTTTGATGTAGTCCCTACCAGCCATATTCATAGGCATTAAACTTTCATCATTTTAAAAGACATAGTATCTCTGTTTGCACTGAACTTTCAGGGTTGTAACTGCAGATATTGTTTATGATCAAACAGCAACATTACAAACTAAAGTTAAAAAAGTGAAAATCACAATCAACCACCCCTTTAAAGGTGATCTAAGCTAGTGTGACATGACAAATAGTGTGACGAATTTTATCATGACAAAACATGACAAAATTCACATTTGATTCATTCCGTGTCAAATCAACCAAATTTCAAAAACTTCCCCGGTTCAAATTTTTGATTTTGCTAATATTTTTTATGAAAAAAGATAGACATGTATAGTGCTGGAAGCGAAAATAATAATTGCCATGGATGAATATTTACTGAGTAATCAACTGTTTTTTCACCTGAGATTCAAAATCAAATTACAGGGGGGTAAAAATGAATTCAGAAAGATGGCAGCATCATAGTGTTATTACACAGGGATTTGTAGGTCTGTTAGTAAAATCTGTTGACTTTAGCCACCTTTGTTACATTATGTGCCAATGGTGACTATTCAAAAATGGGGAAACAGCACTTTTCTTTTCTTTTTTCTCCAAAGTTTGGATACCTGTAAGAAGTACATGTTAATGCCTTTTTAAATATTATTGGGTCTTAAACTTTCTTTTTGCCATCTTTATTTTAAAGGCCCTATAAGGTTCTGTTCCAAAGATATTGGAATTTTAATATGGCTCCAGAAGTAAATCGTTAAAATGTACATACTTTCAGAGGTCAAAAATCAAATGTGGGTCAGTTTGAAAAATATGATACATTTTTTCTTTTAAAGAGGAATGTCTGAAGAATAAATAATGTTGAAACTAGACATGCATCTCGTAAATATTCATCCATGACATTTAATATTTTGGCTTTCATCATAAATGTCTATCTTTCTTAAGAAAAAATATTAGCAAAATCAAAAATTTGAGCAGGGGACCTCTGGTTGAGTTGACATGGAATGACCCATTTAGAAGATATAAGCATTCAAAACGAACAGTCTCTCACTTCTGCCAATATGGATCAATGATTCTGATGACATCACCCTGCACTTCAGCTTCTCATCAGATGTTCTGTTCAATAAATGCTCTCTAAAATCAGAAGCGTCCCATCCCCATGCAATCGGTCACAGAATTTGTATTTTCTATATGGTGACTGGCACATAGCGCACTATATAGGGCAGAGGTTCTCAACTCTGCCCGCAAGGTCCTGCAGATTTCAGCTCCAACCCTAACCCAAACACACCTGAACAAGTTAATCAAGGTCTTTAAGATCACTAGAAACAAAGCCACTAGAAGGCAAGCCTGCAACCATTAGCTTAAAAATGGCGTAATGGCTAATGCTAACTCTTCCAGTCTGGCAGTACGTGGGAAAGGAGACCAGAGGCCATTTTTTTTAATGGATGTAAATGGAGCTGAAGCTTTACTATGCTAAATAAACAGCTTTTTAGAGGAAACAACTTATTTAATAAATTGACAGCCTATCTGCTAATCTTCAACATGTTTTACACTAAAAACTACTTTTGGATTTAACTATATTTAGAGTTTTAACTGCATGAGAACATGAGTAATGTTGAGTGGCATTGTTTGTCAGACATAGCAACAGTAACTAAGGAGAGCGAGTTTTTGCGAACAGTCAATTGATCAATTTAATGCATTCTTGCTGATTAAAGGCTGCTGATTTTTTTTTTTTTAAATTACACAAATTGAAAATGTTTCAAAGAGATTGAGTGCTTTAATAAATGCAAGGAAATCTGGCCTTTGGTATGTTACAAATTTGCTGTAACATATGATGTCACACGTTGATGTCACAGAGCAGTTTGCAGAGAAGGTTTCATAAATCTGTCAGTAATGTCTACCAAATAAATGTAAGGTAATCATCACCAGGGAAATTACTGGTAACAGGAACGTTCAACTCCTTATTGATTTGAAACCCATCAGACGAGACAATCTGCAAGACAAGAATTAGAATGATGAGAGATGGTGCTGTTTTGTAGAATAAAAGCATGTGTGTAAATTTCCTATTGATAATTCCAGTTCTTCTTTCTGGTCCTGTTTCCACCTAGTATTATCATGCAACTCAAATTCATGCTGTGACCACTTTTGACTGAGTTTTACTTTTACATATATGCATTTAGTAGTCACTTTTATTCAAACTGACTTCAAATGAAGGAAGAAAATCATTCCATTACAGAGCCAACAATATTTGAAGAACATAATAGAGTAGAATATGCAATGATGTATTAAAAAGTTAAATTAGGAAACAAGCCTACATTACTTTCACGGGAATGTCAAATGCACACAAAATGATACAAAGCCATGTTATGCAGATTTCAAGCTATAAAAGGGGGTGAATGAAAAAGATGAGGTGGACAACTGAAATTTAGATCTTAACTGCAGTATCAAAACACAATGCAGAACAATTTGAATCCCTTGTTTTGGTGTGCTTTAGTACAATTATCAGTATTATTTGAGTGGTCAGTAGGGCTGCACAATTTATCACAATCAAATAATAATAAAAACTGATATATCTGCTTTAATGGTTTCAGAGTGAAGTGTGGTATTTAGTTGATGATATAGTGATTCAGCATCTGAGAATGACATGCTTCTTTAACTGTGAATTGAGCTGTTCTGAAACACTGATATATCATGGTAGGCTTCAACAGTGAGCACCAATCAGGCCAGTGCTGCTTCTGCACTGTCACGAAAGTTTGTCATTTGAACGCGTTTCAAGTCTTGCTTGAACATTCCATTTAAGCATTTAACTTTTTTAACCCTTAAAATGCAATATGAAAAAATGCCGCCTTCTTTGCACACAACCCCAAAGTCCACACACACAGAGCGTCAACAGTGTCGGTACATGCATTGATGTCTCTGTCATGTCTTCTTGTGTTTAAACTGATAAATACATGCACAACAAAATGCCTGTCTTGTATCCTTGCATAGTGGGTCATGTCTTGAACAGAGGAGAAAGAAATAGGATGTGTATCAGAATAAAGGATCCATGCAACACAAAAACAAAAAGAGAAAATACAAAGAGAAAACCTCTCAACACTCTAAACAGAATAACTTTTGTAACTCTAACAAGGATAAACCTATTTTGAAATTTATACTGTAAAGACTATGCAGTGTTATTTTACACAACTTACGTGTGTATACATGTATACATTTTAATCAATTCAAATACAAAAGTTTAATACTACTTGACAGTTCATATAATAATTTCAATATGAATTAATTATTATAATGAATATAATATAAATACAATAAATAATTAGCAGCAAAAGACAATTCTGTCTCTAAAATGTTTTCACTGTAAACGGCTAATGGTTTCAGAGTGAAGTGCGGTATTTAGTTGATACAGTGATTCAGATCAACAGGTTAAAGCCCCCAGTGAGTCAATGTATTGAAAAAATAATGTAAGGACTAGATTTTCTTTAAAATATTCTTAAAAACGCTACAGAGACTTCTGGAGTCATTTTTGTGAGAAAATATTACTTCCACATCTGAAGAACTACAAACAGGAAGTGACATAATGGGAGGGACTGTGGTCAATTTAAACATTAGGAAAACAATGGATCGCAATGACAGTTAGGACGCTGAGGAAACTGTAAATGTTCATATATGTAAATATTCATACTCGTACGACGAACCGCAGACATAAAATTATGAGCCTGCAAGAGAGCAGGGACAGGCCAGGATTAGACAGAACAATGGTCAGAGGAGACAAATTGAGTTGTGGTATAAGGAGAACCAGTGGAGAACAGGGCAGGTGTCTTGGTGACAGACACCAAGCTTATAGATATACACTTTAGCTAACGATATATGTAACACTGTACTTAGATCACAATATCCATGAAGGTGCTGTGTACTCTGAGACTCACTTGGTTCTTATTTGGGCATCCCATATTGAAGTCCATCATATCAACAGAGGACCCAAAGCAGAGGTAAATTGAGTCTCTCTCTTTATTTACAGAAGACAACAAAAACAGTGTGCTGTGCACCGGCCTTCTGGGTGGATGCAGAGCTGGACGAAAACAAAACTAAAACTTGTCAGACAAGTAGCAGGACCCGGGGAAGATAGAGTACGCAATTAGGTGTAGCAGGTTCGGGGCTCAGCAGCGGGCACGTAGAGAGTAGGGCTGCAACAAACGATTATTTTGATAATCGATTAATCTAACGATTATCAGAACAATTAATCGACTAATCGTCGATTATTTCACAGTTTAATCAGTAGACATTAATTATTTAGCTATTGCAACTAGTTGCAAAATATTGAGTTAACATATTCACAAGTGTCGTTCAAAGCTATACTACCACATCGTTAGCATCGCTAAATCCCGAATGACTGTTAACTAGTGAAGTGACATTTGAACAGAGGCATCGGAGCTTGTGTTAAGCGGTGTGCCAGATGAAGCCTTGATTCAAGGCTTGTGTTGTTAATGTAGAAATCACGAAAACCAATGACAAATGAAGCCTCACTTTCTCTTCAGCCCCGTGCGCGATTCACTTTGTGTGTCAGTTTGAACCCCTAGATCTTACTTATTCATTTATATTTTTAAATACCCAGTCATACAAGTAATGTGAAAATTAAATATTTGCCATATGCACTTCATGTGTACATTATTCTTCTATTACATCATATAGATGTTCGTACTAGCATTTAATGGCATGGTTTAATAGGTTAATGAATTTATCAAAGACAGAAATTCAATAAACAAACGCACACACACGCTGTTAGACCTATATTTATGCACGTAACATGAATCGATCTGTGGAATGTGTGGTGAAAGTTTCGTCCAACGGAGTTACTTTCACAGGCTTTTGGCTGCTTTATTTTGTAACCAACCACCAGATCGCGTTTTTTTCGACATTATCAAAGCTTTGAATTTTTTACCGAGGACAGTATTAGTGCTTCACGAGGCTTCATTGGCCCATCACTACTATCAACTGTTGAATGAAGGAGTGTTTACTTTGAACTGGAAGATGCTCCCACTTTTGACGCAAGGCCTCATGGGGCGTAGGAAACTTGTGGACAGTTTTATTGTTATAGCTAAAACAAAAGTTTCATGGCTTTATTTTTGTGTTTCTTCTTTAATAATGGGAACAAAATAAATACAATACGCTCACGTTTTCACTAAAATTAAGAAAGGAATTAATAAAAAAAAAAAATTCAATGATTTCTTAGGCATTTCTTAGGCATTCTCTGTCCTGTTAATTAAGAACAGATAAAGTACGTCCGTGACATATAGAAAATTAATACATTTACTGTAGGAATTATAAAATGTAAGTTTTAAGCATTTGTATTTGTGACAAATAGCAAGTAATATGACAACACTGACATTAGCATATCCGTAGTCTATTGAACATGCTTCCATTTTTAATGCTCCAATGCAAAGTAAACCACCTTTTCTTTATTTTATGGTAATGTACATGCGTATGATTGAGTAATATAAATAATACTGCACACTTGTTTAATGTTAATGTACTTGTTTAATTAATTAGCATGTCATTTTATGGTGTAATATTAATTGAAACCTGTTAATAAGAAGAGGTGTCCACACATCTTTGGCCAAGCATGCTAGCAGTGAATTTAAAATACAGCTTAGTACTGTAACGGAGTAAAACGTAAGCACAGGCTCACTGTCTGGCCTTTTATTAAGTTGAATTCATTATGAAACACCACCAACAACCAACATTCATTATGAAAACACCACCAACAACAACGATCTTAGATTAAAGACCAACTGCAACCAATTTGATGGGTAAGATGGTGCCACAGATAGCAGCCATGGTTTGTTGCTCCTTGGTACCTGTACTTTTTTTTGTTTGTTTGTCCTGTCTTAAGCAACTTTTCCCTGATCAGCTTTACTAGAAACAAACTCCTGGACATCAAAAGTAGCACACCAAACAACTTTCTGCTGACATGTGAGCATTCAGATGTTTTACGGGACATTTTAGTTGAAGGCGCTGCGATCCCTATACAAGGCAATGCAAGCAAGGGAAGCGTGCTGGTGCACTCGTGAATTTCCAACAACGCAGTTTTAGGAGTCTGCTACTGAGCAGTCATCTGGCGAATCTCCGCTCCCTAGCAAATAAATCAGACGAACTACGACTCCTCACCCACACAAACAAGGACTTTTTTTATTTATTTTTTTTTTAACTTTGCTTCATGCAGACCTGGCTGATCAGAGCCATACCATCAGGAATAGCACTGTGGCTGCAGTGGAGTCGTTCAAGTGTCTAGGAACTAACATTTCTAAGGACCTAAAGTGGGACACTCACATTGACTCTGTAAGAAATTATAGTCTGCCTCGACCCAGATTCCACTCCACAATATATGTTTAATCATGCTCATTTCCCAAAATGGCTTAATCATTATAGAGAAGAAGGAAGTCAACAGTTATGTTGTTTCTAGACCATTTAGGATGATTACATCCTGAGCAAATGCTGACCCATTGTAGCATGGAAGCGGGTGTGGGACACTGAGAACCATCTCAGACAAAGAGGTGTTAGAACATGATTAACATACAGACCACAGCTGNNNNGAAAGGAGCAACTTCATTTACATTAAGGGTAGTAAACTTTAACTGTATAAAAGGTTTGAGCTAAGGATGTTCTGGGTTCATTCCGACTCCATTGAACCCAAGGTACAACATGTACTTTGCCACTGCTATGCTGCAATAAACA
>JAHKKF010536633.1:4160-19548 GCA_019740295.1 Labeo calbasu | reverse complement strand
GAGGGCTAAGTTTAGGTATAGGGTAGGTGTAGGGCGATAGAAAATACGGTTTGTGCAGTATAAAAACCATTACGCCTATGGAGAGTCCCCGTAAACCACAAATGCAAGAATGTGTGTGTGTGTGTGTGTGTGTGTGTGTGTGTGTGTGTGTGTACACTCACTGCTGCTCCCTGATTTGAGCTCAGTTTTCTCTTGGAGGTTTTCAGCTGGAACTCAAAATCACTTCCGGTCAGAGAGACATCCTCATCCTCCGAACTGCGTCACAGACACACACAGGTCATCGGGAGGATGATGACATCATCAGCGTGAAAGCGATCATATGCGTGCGGTCGCTCTGTTTACCTGTACAGCTCAGACTCATCCATGCTGCTCCGCTGCTCTGCAGATCGACACACACACAGATCAGTTACTGATCAGCGGCTCAGTGTCGTTCGCTTCAATCCATCAACGGACAGGTACTAATCTGCAGAAATAGTATATAGGACATTCACAGTTTGTGTGTGTGAATGTGTAAGGGTATTCAACCCTCTACAATGCGAGTACATCACTTCTCATGTGCAACTAAATCTTTACTCTGGGCGCCTAAATGACGTCTAACATCAGCCACTGCTAATAAATTCTTAGATCTGTGTGAGTTGGAGACTCAGTACATGTTTAGCACAGATATATTTTCACTTGCCGAACACTTCAGAGTTTCACTCTCAGTTAAGCAATCTGTGCCATTTCTGGGTTCATCTCAATGGATGCGCAGCACACCTGTATTTGACGTACCATAAACTCGTGTTGATGGAATGTGAATTTTTGTGTCAAATCTTTTATGTTTGTGTCACGATTTTCACTGACACAAAATTATTTGTCATAATGCTGGGTACACACTAAAAGATTTTTAAAATCTTGTAAGATCTTCAAAATGTGAGAGACCACAAATATGAGGACAAAAAAATCCTAGATTTAATCGTTTTGCTCCTATAGTGTGTGGTGTGCCATAGGGTTCCCCCAACACATCAGGATTTCTGACCGTAAATATTCAACATTTAAAGTTTATGATTCGCGATCGGGGCGCCTCCGACATTCTTCCGAGCAGATTCAGTCACTCTTAACACACCTCACACCGCAGGAAAATCTGATAAGATAATCTTTAGATCCACCAAGATAATCAGGACATTACCTAGGAATGTCAGAAGGGGAGAAATCAGCCCAAAATCATAGTCTGATCAGAGGAAAGTAATGTGCATTATCAGTAATGTCATATTAATGTCACACTTGTTACAACACTTCCCTAATTTTTTTAAATAGAACTACTTGCAAAAAATAAAAGAACAAAAGCCAAATTGTCTTACACTGCTAGCAATAATGTCATGACACTGCCTTCAGCTTTTATGAACTGAGCTTCAAAACTTCATACAATATAATCATACAAAACATAATGAAGTGACAACTGAATGAAGTCAGTTTCAAAATTCTTGTTTAATTTTTTTGACATATTAGAGTCAAATGTTTTTACAGAGGGAATTTTGGGTATCCCATTTTGTCACTCCATAATTCAGAAAAGAACAGACAGAAAACAATATAAATTTTACAATTTTTGGGGAATAAATTATATGTGTATATAATCAAGCAAATTATTTTTGAACAAATCCCTCTGTAAAAACATTCATGATATAGACAGGAATAAAAATGTAAAGTGTGATGTGTGTAAGTGCTGCTGAAGTGGAGATTTATGGCTCAGTGTAGGAGAAAAAAAAACTCATTTTTGGGAAAACAGCCTTTAAAAATATGAATTATAATTGAAATATGTTGACATAAACTGATAAAGTGCTATAAAAGAAACACTTAACAGTGTCTTTTGGATGTTGTCTTTCCACTAGTCTGAAAAAAAAAAAAAAAAAAAACCCCACACACAACACACACAACACACACACACCGCTGAAAAATCGACTGATCATTGACTGTCAGGTTTATATTGAGCCTCGTGTAACGTTAACTACTTCGGTTTTGTGTTGGTCAAGTTTTCAACCGTCAGTTTAGCTGTCATATGTCTTTAATACCGCGATTTAAAAATAATAAACTGCACAAACATGAGCTTTAGGATCAAGAAAAACGTTCTAAGTTACACTCAAGAATAATGATCCGGTTTTTACTTCAATTAAGCAAAATCAACACAAGAAAGACCAGTTCTGTTACCTCACGGAATCGGAACCTGTGGGGTAAATTTACTTTAAACTCGATCATCAGTGTAAAGAAAGACTCACCTCAGAATCAGTTAATGGGCACCTTCGGCAGATTTCCAATTACTGATCACTGTCGCACGCGGTGTGAAGTTATCGATCTGTCTGTGAGTGACGGCGCGAAAAATCCCGCACCGGTTACCAGGCGAAGCCGCGTTTTCCTGGAAAACGATTGGCTGCTGACTGGGGTGATCTGAACAATAATTGGCTAATGCCTGAACAGAGTGAAGTCTGATTGGATGAATTCCGCATTGGCAAAACCCACAACAACTAATTTACTCCGTGCTCTTTAAAGATGCGTTAGAACTTAATTCTAAGTGTATTACCTAAACGAAATCCGAATTTTGGGAAGCTCGTGGTGTAAACTTCGTTAATTATGCAGCGTTGATCGTGCAATATTCGAACATTCACAGCCGCTTTTTGCACGATCAGCCCAATTCATGCCGTTTCTTCTCCACTTTCTTTATGGCTGTGTTAAAGATGATATTTGATCATCATACTAGATCTAACTTACTGCTCTAACGAAATCCAAATTTTGGGTAGTTTTGACTGTAAAGTTATTTTACGGACCTTTGAACTTCCCAAACTTGACAATACACTGTTCATTGCGACATCAGCAAGATCTGCAGCTCATCTTCTCCGGTGTCTTTGAATATGCGGGAAAAAAAACAGAAAAGATCTTCTGACCAGGTCTACTGCGCTAACAAAAGTCAATTTTTTGGCAGCTTGTAGTCTAAAATTCGTTTTTATGCACCCTTGCACTTGCCATATTTGACAACACACAGCCTCTATCCATTTTTCTGCAGGTTTCAGCTCCTACCCTAATCAAACACACCTGAACAAGTTCATCAAGGTCTTTAGGATCACTAGAAAGTTACAAGCAGGTGAGTTTGATCAAGGTTGGAGTTAAAATGGATCTCGCGGGCCAGAGTTGAGAAAACCTGCAAGGGCTTCATTCTAGGTGTCCTGCTCTAATGAAATTAAAATTTGGAGGATAGTTAGTTTTTTCTCTACAAGTCTTTGTTTTTAGTGGAGCTTTGAACTTGCCAAATGGAGCAATACATAATGAGCCGCCGCCTACAGCCCATTTCTATATTAATTTCTTCTTCATCATTTTTCATTCCTCTCTACGCCCCTATAACAATTACAAGAACATAAGTTAGATGGAGTTCCGCTTCAAAAGTGTTTCTAAAATTGTATGTGAGCAGGTGAAGACGTGTTTGAGTTTTTTTTTTTTTTTTTCCTCAGGATGAAGATAAAAGCGATAAAAGGGGGTTTACGTTTGAGGAATGTGTCGCGTCTGCAAAACCCAGTTTTATTAGCAGGTTTTAAAGTTTCGGCTCGGCGGAAAACATCTGTTTTTAACTAAACCGATAATAATCCGGCGACAGCCGCTCACACGCGACTGACCTAATGAAAGCAGTCAGTTTGAGTTTTTTAAATGTGAAATTATCCATGTTTTTTGTTCTGTTGTATTTGAGGAAACGCACACTGTAGTGTAAAGTTTGCCTTTTGATTATTCCTGTGGGCTCTGCAGGAAAGTTATGGGAGTTACCAGATCGGTGGGCGAGGCCAAAACGGAGGGGCGTTTTCGACCATGTCATCTGATTGGCTCACGTCGCAGTGATGGGTGCGTTTAGGGGGTGGGGTCAGGTAAAGGGCATCATTTTCATTGCATGATTTAGAAACATCTGCCAGTTTGAAAACACCCACTTGTGCTCTGCAGAGACCTTGTTCCGGTTAAATCTGAGGCTGCAGCAGTGGGTGTGGTTTTCCACGGATCTAACCAACAGTTGGGCTGAGCTGAAATGATTGACAGAAGACTGGCAGAGAACCAGTATAAATACACCTGTCTGCGCTCAGTGATGTGAAAGAGGCGTCACGGGAGAGGTGAGTGAAGACTTTTTAACACTTAACATTTATTCTGCTCTGCTTAGAAAGCGTTTTAGTAGACTTCAGTTCAATGAGCTTTGCAGCTTGTTCCACTGGGTTTGTTGAGATGCATTCTACTGTTACTGTATGTCTGTAGGTCAGAGGTCATGATGTCTGCAGTGAGACTGCTGTCTGCGTTCAGCTGCCTTCTGCTGCTGCCATGTGAGCTTTCATTCGATTCACATACATGTGCTGTGTATTTGTAAGCAGTATAAGCAATTGTGTCCATATTTTTGTATATTTTGTCTCTGATCTTAAAGGTAAATTGTGCTAAAATGTTTTACTTAAGGTCAGCTCGAGGCAAAATCCCTGATGAATATCCTGAAACAGGAAGGTGAATATCTCTGTACTCACTCAAAGGATCTAATAGTTTATATGTCTTCAGAAAAAATCTCTAAGAGTTTGTGTGTGTGTGTGTGTGTGTTAGATGTTGCTTCAGTCAGTATCGACTCCAACAAGGCGAATGAATTCCTGTCCAGTTCTCGACCCAGGCGCAGCGTCGATCCACGCTGGCACAAGCAAAGTCCAGATTTCCAGGCGTATTACCGATACTACAGCAGCATCGGACACACCGAGGGCGTAAGACGGCGGCAGCCTTTCACAGATCACTTACAGCATTTATCAAATGTATGTGTTGACTCGGCTCTTTTTTCCTCCCGCAGCTGTATGAGATCGACAGGATCCGCATGCTGTACCAGCAGATGAGACACCTGGAGCACGTCTACGGCCCCAACGCCTCGTACTACCAGAGCAAACTGGGGGTTCCGGTTCTGCCTCCGCTTCCCAAATGTGACCCTGCCAAAGACAAGAACTGTAAGCCGGCTCCGCCTCCAGCTCCGCCCCCAGCTGCAGTCAAAGCCCCAGTGACTCCACCCATCGCGCAGGCTGACGTCGTCTATCTGTGCAACAGCAAAGACCCCCTATGCAAGCCGCACATCGTCTACATGCCGACCGGTGCCGTGCCGGTGCTGTGTGACCCGCGCTACCACCCCACCTGCAAACTGGAAGGCCCCGGCCCTCCTCCCGCCCCCTCCAAGAAATCCGAACCAGCCCCGCCTCCTCCGCCGGCCCCCATCGTCTACAAGGGAATGGAATACGACTGCGACCCTTACTGGGACCCCGACTGCCTGATCGACCACCCGCCACGGCCCATCAAGGGTAAAGCGCTGCTGCCGCCGCCGCCGCCGCCCACACCCGTACCGGAGGAGGACGAGCCGGAGCTGGAGCCGGAGCCGCCGGTGCCCGTCAGTAAGAAACATCCACACCCGTATTACGGCCACCTTTATCCCTACAACTACCGGTCTGAACTCTACGACCCGTTCCGACACTCGTACCCGGCGGTCAAAACGCCAGACAGCGCGTAGAGAGAATTGCTGAATTCATTGTGTCTCATTCGTTGTGATTCATGTTAAGAAAGTTGAATAAAATATTAAGTAGTTTTCACCACTGTGAGTTTGTCCTGAATCCTGAGGCTGCAGGAAACAGACGCTCGTGAACGCGTGTCACACTGTGAGCGTCTCTGCGCCCGTGCCGTTAAATCAGCAGGTTTCAGCCTCATTAGCTGGAGATACACAGCTGTTAGCGTTTAACGTTTTGCAGCGTGAGCATAAGAAACACAATAAACACACACACACAGAACAGCCTGTCATTAACCCATGTGCTGTTTCTACTGCTGGTTTTGGTGTAACCTATTAAAATAGAGGCTTTATAAATCTCTCGGTATGCATGCTTTAGCAGATCCTGCAACAATCTTATTTCAACTTCATTTTTAATAATAAAGACTTCTGTTTTGAACTCACTGCCCCATTGACTTGAGCTTATTAAATTGAGTTGTTTTTGAATAACATTCACCTAGGACATGTTTTAATGAGTCATTACTAGTTTGTCTTAAAATTCTAATTTCCAAAAGAAGGCAGGATGAGATCTGTGGAGTGACTTACGGAGATTCTCCCGAGTTGGAAACTGTGCTTGTTGTGTTCAGTTATCCACACACACACACACACACTCATCTAATAGAGTGAGACTTTGAGCGCAAAATATTTCTCTACTTTGCAGTCTAATCTGTTTTTTTTTCCAATGGCCAATCAATGACTTTTGCATGAGAAAACAACAGGTATAAAAAACAACAACATAGCTGTGCGTTTACATAATCTGTGTGAATAAAGTTGTGCGATTTTAGCGCTAGAGAAATAAACGTGTCTTAATCACAGGAGGGTTGTGTGTGATATCTTGACATGTAAAAGTAAAGATGAACAAGGATCTCACACAAAGACATCACGTTTATTGTATTAACAGCGATCACGGTCAGAAAGAAAAGAGAGACAGAAGCAGGAGTGATGTGCTCTGCTTTCAGAAGAACAGGCCCCTCATGCGCCGGCCGATGCCCTGCCTGTCGTACAGCACGTTGAATTTGTTGATGAACTGGTTCATGCTGTTGCAGGTTTTGGTGATGGTTCCCAGATACGCCATCAGACCCACGTCATTGCATTGCTGGAGAAAGAGAGAACGTTCGGTATTTCGATGCATCGTGTGAAAATTCATCAGATCAAATGTCTGAATGATCCGTTTGCTAAATTATGTTTTATTAACAAAGTTCGGGAGGAGCACGTTCAGATAATTAACCTGATTAACAGGTGTATATATACACAGCAGACTTACCGTTTTCCAGCGTCCCTCCATCACTCCATCTCCTCACTTACAACTATTTCTATCCTAACCAGCACACCAAATACGCCTAACCTTTACTTTGTTTATTATACGTAAGTGAATTTGTGAATGACTCCTTCGAGAGAAGTGATTGTGCTGAGGAGTCAGTAATAAAACTTCTTTTTTTGTAGTAAAATATTTAGTTTCAGCTCCCAAATAGTGACAAAAGTGACTGAGCAGTGCTCACATCACACAACTAAAAATACTAAAGAACTCATATCACTGATCACTGAAACACTCACATCGTAGAAGTCCGTCTTGAACTTGAGCGTGTTGAGAACCGGCAGACGGTGACAGAGAGCGTTCGCCTCCCGCAGGATCTCATGATTGAACGGGACCTCACCTAACACACACACACAAACACACACACACACACACACACACACCAGAGAGAGTTTGTGGCTGTTAATAACAGAATTCACAGAGGTGTCTAAGAGTGCAGTTCAAGCTGTTCTCCAGCAGTGTCAGTCTGTGCTTTTCAATGGTGGGAAAGTTGATTTGTTATGGATTTTTTGTTATCGACCACGTTGCAAACTCAAGAGCTCTTGTCAGGCTCAATGAGTCAGGCTCAATCCACTTACAACATCAGCGTCTGCCTGAAGTGAATGATGGGATATGAGAGACGATTATAACAGATGTACTCAGTATCCCACACGCTTGTCTTTAAAATAAAAAACTCAAAATGTGACCACACGTTGTAGTAATAAAGTCATCATAAAATCTGTTTCAGGTTACCTGTAGGGTGGCAGGAGAGAACTGAACTCGAGAGAACTCGACACTACTTTTCTGTTTAATGCTGTAAAGCTGCTTTGACACATCTCTACTGTAAAAAGCGCTATATAAATAAAAGTGACTTGACTTTGTGTGTGTGTGTTGGAACTCACCTGCCTGAACAGCTTTGACGTACTCCAGAATGACCTTCACACGGCTGTGCAGCATCTTTATAGCGCTGTGCTGAGCGATCAGATGCTCCGCCACTGACACAAAATACACAGTTAAATCACACACACTCATTCCTGTGTCTGTGTATATATTGATGTGTGTGTGTTTGTGTACCTGTTGAGTTTTCTCCTGTCCCTATGGCCGTCATTCTCGCGACGTGATCGACTCCAATGCGTTCGGCCTCTTCTGTCGCTAGCGTATACGGCAGCTCAGCAAACAGCATAGTCGCCTAGCAAAGATGACAGGACAAACGATTACGACCTCTGACCTCCGAACTAAGGATGGGTATAAGCACAGACTTCATGTGAATGATCTGATATAAATTGTTAAAATCTTCAGATCAATCAGACCCTGTGAATGACTGCGAGATTCTACAGCTGAACACAGTAAAACAAACTAACAGAATTCAGCAGCTGCACGCTTTGTATTGCAACTTTACCAAAATCTTATGTTTAAATCTGCCAATAAGCATTAACTAATTAAATATAAACACATAAATCAGGTTGTGGTTTGATTTTGTTGTCACATTAGAGTTAAAGGTTTTTTCCAGAAAGGAATTTAGATTTCCCTGTTTATCACTCCATAAAATCTGAAAATACAGTTAACAGACAGAAAACAAACACATGTTTTTAGCAGTGAAATGTCAAATAAATCAGTGTAAATGAAATATGAGGAATAAAACTGTAAAGTCTGGTGTTTGTAAGAGAAGAAGAACTCATTAAAGACTGAAATCTACAGATGCAAATATATGAAGTGAAACACTTCATGTGCATTTTGGATGTTTTCTGTCCACTAGACTGAAAGAAGAGACAGAATATGGAAGCAAAACAGACCAAAATCCCAGAACTGAGCAGTGCATTAAAAAACACACTGGTTTGTTCTGTAGTTTGTGTCGACGACCTATTATTTTCAGTCCATCACAAGTGCTCTAGATCAAGTTGAAGTTTTGAGTGATTACCTCTATGTATTGGTATTGTAAAACCACCAGTCTTATTTTACTTTTAATCACAGCGGCATATTTGCGTCATGGCACAAAACATAATTTTGTTCTTGAGAGGAAACGCTCTGAGCTTCTTAAAACAAAACCTCTACAGCACATTGTAATGTACGTGAACCTACAGAAACATTATGCACGTCCTTATTCCCTAAGCTGCGTTTACACTAGTGCGTTTTCGTTTTAAAGAAGCATAACTTTTGCTACGGTTACACACTACTCAGGCGTTTTCGACCCTCAAAAACGGAGACTTTTGAAAACGCTGCGGACCCCGTTTAAGTTTGAAAACTCAGACGTTGCGTTTCAGTGTGAACTGACAAAAGAAAGCCTTTTGAAAACGATGGCTTGCTGCCCACATCGGTTCTGCATATCCTTGACGACCGTGTAAACAATCACAACACGCTCACTGTTGATCTGTATACGCGGACACATCATTCGACCGCTCCAAGCACGTAGACGCGTCTGTCATCTAAATAACAGGGCATCTACCAGTACATATCTATGGTTAGTGGTTATAATGGTTGTGGTATTATGGTTACAATACGATACGAAGAGTTCGATAAATGTTCGCTATATGCCAAAAGCGGAACAAAACAGCGTGACTTATTTGAATTGCGCCACACGGACCGTTTATCCGCTCGGACCAAAGTTCAAACTGCCGCGCCGCGCGAGCTCACTAGAGAAGATGCGTTTACTCCGTCACACGAGCACTAAACCGCGCTGTGAGATCCAATGTGAGACACTTGAATTCAGCGATGAACACAAATAACTCCAATTCAAACTAGTTTAAAGCTGTGTACAACGAGACAGTCAGAAGGCTTTTCAATTTACACATCGCCATCATTTACCATGGATTTACTGTAGTAACACTCACTGCACCATGTGGCAGCAATGTGGGATATTCACACTGAATTGTATTACAGTTGTGATGGTATATAATTATAGTATGTATGTATTTGTGATTAAACTATAGCATGTGTGCATTTATACTGAATGTTTTTAGACTACTGTTCTTCATACAAATAGGCTACCTATAAAACCATGTAGTTATATTTTTACCATGGAATTGAGGTACCATTATGTGTGGTTTTAAAGGGGTCATCAGAAGTTCACTTTTTCATGTTGTTTGAACATTAATGTGCGTTGTCAGTGTATGTACAAATCTACCCTATAATGCTAAAAATCCATGCAGTGGTTTCTAATTTGTAAAAATAATATTCCCTTTTTCAAATCGAGCCGTTCTCAAATGCCTGTCGGTGTGACGTCACATGACAGAGGATCCGCTCCCACAATAGTTGATTGACATGAGCGTCTGACCTCAGATCAGCTGTAACAGTCAGACCTCCATTGTTTTGATGCCGGAGCAGGGATGTAAGTTAGACAAGAATATCTCCGATTGAGCGATTGAGGTGTTGTGTTGCTGAATGTAATAATGAAGATAGTGGTCGTCATTTACTCCCGACATCTGAGCCCCTAAAGATGCAGTAGATTGCGTTTGTTTGTGAAGGGAACGCAACTCCCGATCTACATAAATGCGCAAATCATTCGTGATCCAGCTTCACTTGCAGAAGTGAGTATAAGGGGTTTTATGAATCTCTGCGATCGCCTTTCCTAATAACAGTTAGCAGTTGCTAGTTAGTAAACAATCTCTCAGAGCAGTAGAGAGAAGAGAGGGGCGGGGCAAGCAGAGCTCATTTGCATTTAAAGGAACAATCCCTCAGAATGAGATGATTTTTGCAGAGCTCATTTTGACAAGGTAAAAAGGGTGTTGTTTTACACTTCCATTGAGAATTTTTAATCAAAGTGTATTATAGACCAAAGTATACAGACCCTAAAGAATCATTTCAACTTGTGGAAAATGGGCATCCGATGACCGCATTAACTTTGTTTATCATGACTTAAAATATATGCGTGCTACTATGGGAGACCAATGCTTAATTAAAAAAAAAAAACACTGGTTCAGAATAAATTTAACCATATAAAACTGAGGTTGCTACAATTTTTTACAGATGTTACTGATTACTATCAAATGTACATTTCTAAGAGACAAAAAAGTTATATTATTATTATTACTATTATTATTATTATCATTATCATTATCAGACAACCCAAACCTGTTTCGTGATTTGAAACAATATAACTCATTAGAACATGCAGAAATTAATTTTTCTAGTTAGATATTTATTTTGTTAAGTAAAATTAATGGTCTGGCTTCTGCAACTTTCACTTTGGAGCAAAAATCTGACTTTAAACTTGAAAGAAATAAAGATTTGACAATTATCGTGATCATTTTTTTGCCCATATCGCCCAGCCCTACTTTAGGTCAATAAATAATAATGATATATAGTGATAATTATCGATATCGACTGATATGAAAAAAAAAAATTGTGATAATTTTTTTGCCCATATCACCCAGTCCCATCTATGGTTGTACCTGCGTGAATGGTCATGTGACATGCGTTTTTGGTTCTGTAGTGTAGACGGAGATCGTTTCTAAAACGCAGTGAAAACGAGGATCATTTAAAATAAAAAACAGCACTGGTGTAAACAGGGCCTTAGACCAGGAACTCAAGTCCATGTGTAATGATCAGCATCACTCAAAGTTCAACTTTTAAGTTGAGTTTACAATAGGAAGGGTGATTGTTACCTTATTACGTCACACACAGGTAATCACTCAAAACAAATAGGAAAATGGTCAAGCAACGAACCTGACAACTTTTGGACCATTTGAGATTCTGTCTACATTGTCTGTAGAATGTCTCCTGTCCTGCTGACCATACATTATAATAATAATTACTATTACCATTATTTTATTATTATTATCATCATTATTAATCAATCATGCAACAATACTGAGACATGAACCTGAGACTCCACACACACACACACACACACTCACCTCTCCGCTGATGATGTCAATCACAGATTCATACACGCTGACTGGCAGCTGCGCACACAAAGGTTAAAGGTCAGGATTCAGAAACACGTTCTGTGTTTAGTCTGTGTGTGTGTGTTACTCACGTCGGTGTGTTTGGTCATGGGGTTGAGTTTCAGGAACAGCGGACTCTCGATGATCTCACACACCTACAAAAAACACACACAGTTTCAGTACGACACAACACACTGATGGGAGGAGTTCATCCTCGGCTCCACCCACCTGCTTATGAATGTGGATATCTGATTGGTCTGGAGCGCCACCAGTCGTGTACCAGCCCAGAAATTCCATGTCCTTAAAAACCTGCTTGACTGACAGAGGAAAACCAGCATCACACACACACCACTCAAACATTAGGAATCACTACAGACAGTGTGAATGTGCGTGTGTGTGTGTGTGTGGGGTACTCACACTGTTCTTCTTTAGTGTAATAATACTCTTTATCGATGTGAATCTGATCTTCTACGGTGTGAAACAGCAGCTCAAATGAATTCATCACCTCGATGTTTCTGCCCTCCTGTTTTCCGATCAGAGCACCAACAACTGCAAACACACACAAACAATACAAAGAAAATACATGACAATACATGAAAACATTAACATGACTGCCTTTATTTAAGAAGAGTTTTTACCTTTGAGTACGAGGATCTGTCTGATTTATTAACACACACACACACTTACCCTGCATGGCTCGTCCCTCCTGCGAGCGGATCCGGATCCAGTGATCGGAGATATTCAGGATGACGAGTGGATGTAAAGCTACCGACACGCTGCCCGTGACACCAGACGCCATCACACTGGGGCTCACTGCCAAAACACACACACACAGATTTCACTCTCGTTGAGAAACATGATGATGATGATGTGACTCTGTAAAACCCATTTACAATTTCTGACTATTGCTAAATCCCAACTAACATGTAATGTTCTGACAAGGTTCTCTCCAATTTATGAACAAACATTTTTCCAGTAGAATTAATAGAACTTTTGTTCGAAGTCATCAGCTAATAACATTCCCAAAACATTAGCATAAAGACATCATTTATACAATGCTCCTGAGCGTTTTTCTGAAGCATTTTAATTGGACTTTAACTTTGTTTTTTAAAACAGTACTACGTATTAGTTATTGGTTCAGACGACATTCAAAAGTAATTTTCCCATGTTTACAAAAGTAGAAAATGGAACATCGTTCACATAAGCAAGGAAAAAAACGTTAAAAAAAAACAAAAACAATGTTTTCAATAACATTCAAAAATAACGTTTTCATCAATTAATGGGACCGTTTGCAAAACGTTTTTTAGAATTCGTAGCTAAAATGAAGGTTCTGAGAAACTGTCTGATGATTCAAAACAAACCGAAAACACTTTCAGGCATGATCATAAACATGTCCATACTGAAATATCTACTTCTTTCTCTTCGTATGTTAAATTCGCTCATTACGCTGGTTAAGTTTGACAGACTGATTTATACAGGAGAGTGTCAATCGGAGTCCTTTCATTTTGAAACATTTTAATGACGATAATACAAGAAAATTTGTATTTGAAAACAATGAACTCGTGTTACCCGACAAACACCCTGAAAATATCAACATGAGCGCACAAGTGTTCAAATGCAGCGAAACCACAAACATTGTGCATATTGTTATTGTCCAAAAAAGAAGCAGCAGCAGATATGACTGACAGACGCGAACGCAGCCAATCACAGAAGAGAGTTCGCTCATGAGGCGGGACTTATGAGGTTTCCTGTCCAATCAAAAACAAGCCCGGGGCAGCGTCTGTCAGTCAGTCATAACAGCCCAAGCCTCACTGGCAGCTCGAGACAATCTGTGGTTTTAGTCCAGTGATCGTGTGTCCTCTTTATAGTAAATGAATTGAATCTGTCATTATGAAGAACGTTAAGCGGAGCTAACGTGTGATTCTCTCACCTGTCGCGTCCACCTCCATTCCTCCGCCGTTACTCGTCGCCATTTTGGCTGTACGACTACGCGCATGCGCGGTTGGGCAACCTCTTATTTGGTGGCAGTTAGAAACACGTTTCAGCGCACTAGCGCCACCAACGCAGCCGGAGGGTGAAACGGATTTAATCCGCAACATAAAAATGATAGAAATCACGAGTTATTGTTTGTTATTGAATTTTCCTGCAAAGAAAGAATAGTATTTTATACTAGTATCTAACAATCTATAAGAAAAAATGATGAACAGCTTTACCTCAACAGTGTACTTACACAAAATGTACAAATTTGGAAACAAACGTAAACTGAGGAATGCAGATGATAATATGGGGTTACATTTGTGGTAAGTTATAAAGGCTAAAATTGTTTTCTTTTATAAAGAGAAGGCGCGGTCTCGCTGCTATTTCTGTTAATTCAACAGCAGGCATTTCTCATTATCTCTGACTGTAAGAAACCATCAGTGATATTCATGATCTCACACACAGACACATTTAATTACACTAATAAAAACTGCTCAGCTACACAAATAGCTTTGGACAGCTGATGTTTCCTTTATTATAAAGACAGAAAAAAAATGACACAATGACCCGTATTAAACCACAGGTATAAAAATCATCATAAATGTTGTAATAAGTATAGATTTTAACTTAGAATCTCTGCAACTGGCACCATGAAACAAGGCACTTATTCTCTTTGATGACCGAGATGTTTTGGGGATTTTTAATCCATCTTTGGAACTTAAAACATTACAACTAAAGAAAGCGAACACGTGACCCCCACGAGGCAGAAACGCTGCTGGTCTGATGAGAAGATGCTGGACGTTCAGATGAAGAGCCTGTGGGATCCGGCGGCTCCGCAGCAGATCTTCAGCTGGGTTCTGTGGTAATAAAATAGTCAAGAACATCCAAAAGAAGCCCTACAGTGGCTGACATGCTATTCAAATGTGACGGACGATCATCATGCACATCAAGCCGTTATGTGTGTAGATGTGTGTTTCTGACCTGTAAAATCATCCTTGTTCATGCTGCTGAGAGACACTCGTGCTAGAGACGCCAGACGACACATGAAAGCCTCCTCTTCATCCTGCACACACACACACACACAAGCACTGCAGGATCTGTCAACTGACCTGGGCTGCGTGTTCCCCAATAGCATCATACTGTAAGCCATGTTGATCGTAGATCTATGATCTACTTAGGGTTACGATGCTTTTGGGAAACGCAGCCCTAAAAAGTAAATCTACATCACACGCCTAACAGACAGATGGACAGACGGACGGGGTTCAGCACATACTCTGATCTGTCTGTAGGTGTTTGTTTGTGCTGGACTGTGATGATCCGTTTTAAACTCCTTCACACACATCCTCTTCAGCTCCACAACCCTAAACACACACGAGACACTCATTTACAGAACTACATGTGCGTGTGTGTGTCAAGGTTACTTTAGTTAAAGTAACTAAAATCAATCAAATAACAAAAATGAACATTAAGTGAAATAAATTGGGGATTGAAACTTAAACATAAACAAAATGACAAAACAATAAGACTGGCATGTGCACGCGTCTGTACCTGTGATGTAATTCAGCAGATGTGGGTTTTCTGGCCCAGTTGGTGAGTTGTGTTTGTAGAGCTCTAGTACAGGCTGTCCTTTCTGTCTGTGTGTCTGTATCCTCTAAACACACACACACACACACACACACA
>JAHKKF010536632.1:0-47548 GCA_019740295.1 Labeo calbasu | reverse complement strand
AGCCAATGAAAAATAATCGGCAGCTTTTGCAGCTCAGGGGTGTGGGGTGGCAGTACCCGCTTAGATGTGCGGCACATGCCGTTTAACGTGCCAGTCAGACTGCCTGAGGTGGAGAGAGAAAGAGTAAGAGATGGAGCAAGAGGAGGAGGGGAGAGCAAAAGTGAGACAGAGGTGCAATAATGGAAAAAGACATGCAGACAAATATTAAGTCAGACCTCTTGGCAAAAGCTACAATGAATTCCTATATGTGCTTTACTGCATGAGCTACAGTGATCCAAGTGGTTTTCACTTGTTTATAATTTTTATAATGACTTAAATCACTGTTTTGGAGCTGGTTTTACAATAGGAAATAGGATTTACTCTGGGCATACTGTATGTGGCAACCCAACACAGTACCAAAATAGTTTACCAAATGTCATGTAAAGGCAATTCAGAGAACTGTTTCTAAACACATTTTAAATGTTAGAAATGTATTGCTGAAACACATTATAAAGACTGTGAACTATGTACTACTGAATTGTGGAGACCGTTAAACATGTTTGTGTTTAGGGTTTTTTGGGGCTTACCTGAAATAAATAGAGTGCATTAGCATCAGTCGTTTGCCCGCTCAATCGGGAGTTACTGTCATTACAGTTAGCTGCTACAGCGTACAACTTGCTAACTAGCTATGCCTTCGTCCCGTAATGCATATTACCTGGTTGCGATAATTTACAAAACAGCTCAGGCTCCTTTAGCGGTATTTGACAGTTGAGAGAGGTGACAGCTTTCCCGCAAATGGATGTAATACAGTTGAGGTCAAAACATTACATCCCCCTTTCAGAATCTGCAAAATGTTAATTATTTTACCAAAATAAAAGGGATCATTCAAAATGCATGTTATTGTTTATTTAGTACTGACCTGAATAAGATATTTCACATAAAAGGTGTTTACATAGAGTCCAAAAGAGAAAATAATAGTTTATAAATTACAATAATATAATAATAATAATAATAATTTATAAAAATGATGCCGTTCAAAAGGTTACATCCCCTTGATTCTTAACACTGTGTCCACAGTTGTGTGTGTGTGTTTTTGTTATTTTTTGGTTTAGTAATAGTTGTTCATGAGTCCTTTGTTTGACCTGAACAGTTCAAATGCCTGCTGTTCCTTTAAAAAAAAAAAAATCCTTCAGGTTTTTCCAGCAGGAAAGGAAAAACCGTGTACTAAGAGCCGGGGGGTGAAAACTTTTGAACAGAATGGAGATGTGTACATTTTTCTTATTTTGCCTAAATATCATATTTTTTTCATTTAGTACTGCCCTTCAGAGGCTACAGAAGATAGTTACATGTTTCCCAGAAGACAAAATAAGTTAAATTTTCTCTGATCTTCAAATTCAAAAAGTTTTCACCTCCCTTAATGCATGGTTTTTCCTTCTGAAACATCAGTGAGTGTTTGAACCTTCTGTAATAGTTGTTACAAAACAGTTTGACTGTTTAGAACAAACAAGGAACTCATGAACGACTATCATTAAACAAAAAACACAGCTGTGGATCATTCAGGTAACAACACAGTATTAAGAATAAAGTGTATGTAAACTTTTGAATCGGATCATTTTTGTAAATTAAAATATTATTTTCTCATGTGGACTATATGTAAACATCTTTTATGTGAAATGTCATATTCAGGTCAGTACTAAATAAACAATAACATGCATTTTGTATGATCCCTGTTATTTTGGTAAAATAATTTACATTTTGCAGATTCAGAAAGGGGGATGTAAACTTTTGACCTAAACTTTAGATGCCCTTTAAAAATAGTTAATTAGAGAGGTGGAAAATGCTTCAATAATAATAATAATAACATTCCCCTTTATAATCAAATGTATTATTATTAATTGATAAGTCTTTTTTTCATGATAATTTGTTAAGTTGCATTTATTCTCTGTACACCTGCATTTGAGAACCAGTGATTTGAATAACTTCAGACATCAAAGAGAACGAATGAGTGGATAATTTGAAATAATCACTGAACACAAGTGGATGACCTGTCCTCTGGATACTTGATGTTCTGACTCAGACGGGCAGCTTGAATGGCCCAGCACAGGAAACTGACAATTGCATGTCAACAGCTTATTTAAATAGAAATCGAGTTTCTGGCAATAACTTGGCATTATCAGTAGCAAGGTTAAGGTTTTTTATTTTTAAGGAGCCCACATAATGTATGTTAGCTGTATAAAAGTGTCTCCTAAATAAGTACATGTGAACGTCAAGCACAATGAGGTAAGGAAGCCATTAAAAACGAACCGGAAATGACGTTTGGTTCCGTTAATGGAAGTGTATTACAGAACCCTACAGTGTGCTACAGAATCCACAGCAAAAAAGACACCGCTACTAATCTAATTCTGTTACAGAATGATTGACTTTTATGGGCCGATTCTTTGTAGTTTATCAAAAACATTCAGCACAATCAGTGTAGTCTGATTGTCAAAGGAATGGCTCCTGATTTGATTCTTTTCAGTGTATCAAAACATAGCCTACTATTTAAATTGCACTTTTAAAATTTATTTTGTAAAGTACTGACAAAACCCATAATGTAAGTGTAATCTTCCATGCTAGTATTTAACAATAAGTCACATGAACAACCAGTCAGTGTATTTAATAATAAATATGACATTGTAATCTATATGTGTTTATTTATCAAACAGAACCGACTTATTAAAGTAATTCGTTCAGGAATCAGATTTCATCAGTTGTGCTGTATGTTTTTGATTGACTAAAAACTCATTAGACTCATTAGACGCATTAGACGCATTCATTCACAAACTGAACACTGATTGTGCTGTAATCAAAAAGAGTTCAGTTGCTGCCTTAAGTGTTTCTTGTCGTTACTATCATATGTTAAGAACAGTACTTGTCCCCTGATCGGGTTACAGTGTGTTTGGTGTCATTCACTGCATAGGGATAAAAGACCAGGAGACAGATTTAACAGAATTTCCCCCCTCCCTTGTGACCGACTAGGCGGGTATTCAGCTCACCCGCTTTCTGACCGTTATAATCGGATCTTTTGTTGAAATGTTGGCGAGCCGTTCTGGGCCGAGGAAAACTAGGCAGCTGATATCTGCCTCTCCATTGTGCAGTTTGAACGAGGCGCCTACCAGCATTACAACTTTATACTGGAGCAACCGTCAGCCTTTCAGTGCTCTCTCCTAGGAGACGCTGGTACTTTTCCACTTGGGCACCGTTGGGAGAGACACAAAAGGAAAAGTGCCAAAGACAGCAGTAGAGTTTAGACTGTGAAGAGACTACAGTCTCATTGTTGGTTGTAATGTAATTTTTAATCTGATCCTGGAAAGCTTTATGGTAAAAATCCTTTGTTATGATTATGCCAAGCAAGGGATGAGTATTATCCACAATAGTTAATCAAACATTAGTTGATGCATTAGTTCCCTATTTATAGTCTATAGGAACTGCATGCAGTTACAGGTATGGAAGTCTTTTTTCACCACCAAATTAACAACAACAAAAAACTAATAATAATAATAGTAAAAAAGGGTACTGGTACTTTTTAATTTCACAATTCTGACTTCATTTCTCGTAACTCTTGAGTTTATAAATGATCTAATTTTCAAATTTTTCAATATCTTCAAAATTAATTTTTATCAAAATTTCGAGTGTAATATTTCAAAATTGTGACTTTTTTTTTCTCAGAATTGAGTTCATATTAATGGCCGTTTAATTTTGTGGACAAAAAAAAATCCGAATTGTAAGATAAACTCAGAATTCAGAGACAAATGTCAGTAATGCGAGATGCAAATTTAGAAAATTTTTCACCACCAAATTAACAACTACAACAACAACATCAACAAACAAAAATAATAATAGTAATAGTAATAAAAAAGGGAATTAGTAATGCCACAATTCTGACTTTATTTCTCGTAATTCCAAATGTATATTTTGCAATTCTGATTTATTTTAATTTTTCTCAGAATTAATTTTTCTCAAAGTTTCCTGAAACATCTAGACTTTTTTCAAAAAGGCAATTGGGATGTTTTAATTTCACAATTCTGACTTTATTTCTCATAATTTTGTTTATATATCACAATTTTTTTTAAAAAATGATCTAATTTTCAATTTTCTCAAAATTTATTTTTCTCAAAATTTCCTGAAACAGCTACACTTTTTGTGTCTCAAAATTCTGAATTTAATATTTCAAAATTGAAAACTGACTTTATTTATCATAATTCCAAATTTGTATTTTGCAATTTTGATTTAGCGTTGCAAAATTATCTAATTTTCAGTTTTCTCAAAATTTCCTGAAACATCTAGACAGAAATGCTGAATTTTTCACCACCAAATTAACAAATAAATAAATAAAAAATAATAATAGTAATAAGAAAGGGAATTGGGACTTTTTAATTTCACAATTCTTTATTTCTTTCACAAATCATTATTTCTTTTAATTCTGAGTTATTATTTCGCAATTTTGATGTGTAATTTTTGCAAAATTTTGACTTTTTGCTCAGAATTCTGAGTTCACTTTAACAGGCAAATAATTTTGTGACCAGAAAAGGTCAGAATTGCAAGATAAACGCATAATTTAGAGACAAATGTTATCTAATTTATTTTAAAATATTATTTTATATTGAGGCAGTACATGTGTGTGAAAGTAAACAGAAAGCACTGAGAATATTCTGTGACATCATTAACCTACATCAAAAATCCACCAACTTGATGTTAGCATGCTTGGTCCTTAGCGCAGATAGTGGAAGAGGAAAAGAAAAAAAATACTGTTGGGTTGTCATGCATATATGATTACCTATTACATAAGCATCAAATATACAATAACCTTGACTGTATGTGCCTCAGTTAAACATTCAACACCACAGTCCATCCATTTGAACTCAGGTTCACTCAGGTCACAGGGGCAAAAAAGAGATTCTGGAGAGGGACTGGACAACCCAGCTCAGAGATGAGGGTTTCATTCATCTATAATTCATCACCAGCTTATTCAGCCTCTAATGGAGGCAGCACAGAGCACATGTTAAACTTAGATCCCAGTGATGTAATGGCAAACTAATGCTTTACACTGCATTAACTGCTTAATACATTAATGACGGATGACTGTGATAAAGCCAGTCAAAGACAGGCCCTCATATACTAATGCTTAAATACAGAAATAATGATCTAATCAGATATTTTGCCTTGACAAAAAAAAAAGAAAAGTTTATTATATAAAATAAAATACTGAATTTATATATAAAATTAATAAACAAATCAGACAATTTGATTCTATATGCAATATATATATATTAGATATATTAATAAATATATTCTTTTATTTGCTGTTTTATTTTCAATTTTACAATTAGATAATGGTTTCCTTTATCTTACCTTGAAGGCTTTGGGAGACAGAGAAGAGAGACATTTGGAGGGGATGTGTTTGTGAGTATAAGCATGTGCATGTTATTGTGGTTAGAATAGAGGTGGAGCTTCGCTCTTATGGGACCGTGACAGCCCCCACTCTGTCCAAAAAGAAGGAGCATTACATAACACTATGGCATTACGTTTTATGACATCATCCATGCAGCCAACTAAAAATGAGATGACTTCAGCCTATAAGGCCTGGAAAAAAATTCTGTCTCAAAAAAGCAAACACTGCATATTAGAAGCATACCAGCATTCAAGCAGAGGTGTTTTATGCTGTACCCATTCAGGCTAGTGTGCTTTCAGTGGTCCGTTAGAGAAAGAGAGAGAGAGAGAGTCTCTCTTTTGCACAGTGGTTCTCTAAAGTGGGTCACTGTCAGCAGTGGGAAATGAAATGCACAGTATCTGTCTGCCTGCAGGCGGTATGATCCACAATCTAGCCAATAGATGTTCCAGTGCATTTATCAGAAAATATTTTGGCATAAAGTCATACAGCTTACAATCATTTGTGCACATCTGGTGCACGTGGGTCAGTCAAAGTGCACATCTGGCTGTGGATAAAGTGGCTTTAAAAACATATTAACAGTTTGAGTGTCAGCCTGTTATAAGTGGGTCTAGGGCGCCGCATAACAAAGAAAAATCAATGCTTGGATGTATTGGCATATTTTTATACTGTACTAAAAGACTTCACCATTGTCTGACTGGATGTCAGAAAGTTTGCACACATTTATGTGTTTTATATACAATCAAAAATACAGAAAAATGTGTTAAATATTATTGCAATTTAAAATACCATTTTTTAATTTAATGTAATTGAAACGGAAATTTCTGCGTCATTACTCCAGTCTTCAGTGTCACACGATCATTCTAATATGCTGATTTATAGTCAATGTTGGAAACAGTTTTGATGCTGCATGTTTTTTTGGAACCTGTGATATTTTTTTAAGCATTTTTTTGATGAATAAGAAGTTAAAATGAACCTCATTTATTCAAAATAGAAATCTTTTCTAACAACATACATTTTTACTATCACTTTTAACACATCCTTGCTGAATAAAAGTATTAAATTCTTTAAAAAATAATTTTTTTACTGACCATAGACTTTTAAATGTTAGTTTACATTGTTGCAAAAAAAAAAAAATGAAATAAATTCTGTTCTTTTTAACTTTTAACTTTAACTTTTATTTATTAAAGAATCCTGAAAGAAGTATCACAGGTTCCAACAAAGTATTAAGAAGCACAACTGTTTTCAAAATTGATAATAAATCAGCATATTAGAATGATTTCTGAAGGATCATGTGACAGTAAAGACTGGAGTAATGATGGTGAAAATTTAGCTTTGCATCACAGAAATAATTGATATTTTAAAGTACATTAAAATAGAAATCCGGTATTTTAAACTGCAATAATATTTTATAATATCACTGTTTTTTCTGTAGTTTTGATCAAATAAATGCAGCCTTAACTGATGAGCATAAGAGACTTTAAAAAACATTAAAAATCACACTGATACATACATTTATACATACATACATTACATATTACATACATAATATTCATACATACACTTGATTGCAAAATAAATATATGTATTTATATTAATATGTATTATATACAGTATTTACACACACACATTTATACATATTATTGTTTTATTCTATTCCATTCTATTCTATACTTTTAGAACTTGTATGCAAAATGATAAAATAAAATAACAATAAAAAATAAATAAATAGGAGGGTCAGACTCTCACAAACCCCTCAAAGCCTTTGCTCAATTCCAAACATTCAGCAACATGTGTGGGAAGCAACACATGTGTAGCAAGTATGTCTTATAGTTATGGAAGGCCTGCTGAACTTATTTATACTCACTTAAATGTTGTTTAAAATAGCTTTTATGATGCTCTCTGCCCCCAGTGATAGCAACTAAAAAATGTCTCTGGCAGGGGGTTTCTCAGCTCCCTTTGTGTCTTTGTGTAAGACACCAGAGACCCTAGACAGGGCGAGGCATCTAAGCACCATCTGCTCCCCCTTCCCCTGGGCAGCTTACAAAATGTCTCCCCCCTCAAACAGGATGAATGAGATCCTGGGTGGGGCAGGAGGAGACTGGCAGAGCATGATACAAGCACTTTTGGACAGAGATGAGGCCTACAAGGAAAATATTAGAGAGATATTTGACCGAGGAGCAAAAAGTATCAAATAATCTCATGTAATGCAAATTATGCCAGAAAGTGATGTCTTTTCCTCATCTGAAAGTCACTTTGGATGAGAGCATCTGCTAAATTAACACATGCAGTGTAATGTGAATGCAATAATGCATTTAAAGTAGCCAAAACAACTGACTCCCACATTTGCGTTTCTTAGGCGGAGAGACAATTCAGTGGCACCAGCAGTAAAAACCAGTCAGCTTGAAACCCTGGGCTGAGACTATCATCTCTGCCATTTAGCTAAAGTTCATGCACTGACAGAGGATTCGCTGAGGCATTGGAAGAACAGAAGCAAAACAATCACTAATGCCAAGTGAACTGTTAATCGCCATATTGCTTTGCTACGAAAACAATTTGTAAAGCAGGTCACAGACATGTCGCTGCTTTGTTCAGAGAATTTATTGAGCTGTAGTCCACTTGTTGTGAGATGACTAACAATAGGGGTGAGGTCAGCACTTGCTTGTTCCATTACAGCCTCATCTTTGGTAGTATATTATATGCCTCTTTCATAGTATTCTACCCTAGTATGCTGTATATTTTATTTTACACTAGTATATAGTACACTAGTATACTGCATATCTGGTAAGTTTTAATGTATCCCTTGCCATGATATCCCACAATCCTGAATGAGCGGTTCAGTGGCTAGTGGAAATAATAAAAATGGTTATGTTCAATAAAAATGGTGTCTGAAATAAATATAATTGTTAATTTATAATTCATGACTGAATTTATTTTGAGAAATAAGCATTGTACGCTTTAAATGTGATGCAGTCGTATATATTACGTCAATAATTTAAAAGTAAATCGGATATTTTTTACTAAAATTATAGCGTACTACATATCCCAGAATTCCCTACTCGACGATCATTGGTCACACCAAATGTGACGTAACACAATTTGGTCCTCTTTTGCGCGAACGGTTGATGCTGAGGCAGAGAGGAGTCTGTGCGCGCTCAACTCCAGCTCTGATTTCCACTGCTTCTAAAGGTGGGTGTTTTTTTGTTGTCGAAAATTAATATTTTTGTAATACATCTCAGAGGTTTTTGACGTTAAAGGAAGAGAAGGCATCTAAAATAAAAACATGTAAAAGAATACGATTTTAATATTCCGTTACACCCTTATTTACCTCCCTTTTTGGGAGGGGATGTAGATAATAGACAAGGGCATTGGGAATATTTGGTATGGTTAGAGAGTTACCATAAGTAAATACGTTAAATCCATTATTTTAACTGCACGTCGTTGCGCGACCATTAAGGTTTTGTGTTTATCGTCGTTTAATCGGGAGGGAATTGTGCAAACGGTCGAGCTCAACATTAGCCAACTGGCTCTCGTTTAACGTTAGTTGAGGTTTGCTTGTTGATTTTGCCTAAATCAATTCTATTGTTAGTCACAGACTTGAACAGTTTTCTGTTTGACCTAAAATCTTAACAACAATCCCATTATGTAGCCCACAATACAGTGACAGGTGATCTAATGGCTCTCGACGTCTTTTGTCTTCGTTATGTGTGCATTCACCAACTGTACTGTCAAATAACATCATTTACTTTCGAATGCATCATTAACATCGGTTAATAAACATATAGAATTACATTTTGCATGTTAACATTAAGATTATTCTGTATAATGGGCAGTGCTGTTGTGTCTGGTGTGAAACGAGAGAGATTAGGGTGTGATCTGGTTTGCTGGAAACGGGTGATACATCAATACCACTATTTGTAAATGTTGCATTCCGTATTTGCATGCTTCTTGAACATTATTAGGGTCTTATTGTCACTTAATATAGCATAGCTTGTGGTATTATGGATTTTTGAAGGCTGTTATATTGGGGATCCAGGGTGTATCTCGGCCATCTATTGTCTCCAGATGAGATCCTGCATCCCATCGGATTGTCTAGGGCTGGATGTTTATTTTCAGCCATCGAGTGATGATTTGTTGTCAGATCATATTTAAGATGACAAGTTTGTCTAATACTTAATATTTGACGAATCACATCAACGGATTAGCCTGCCTTTGTTCGTTTGTTACACAATATCCCCTTTGTTTTACCCTCTCAATGGCCAGTTGGATCTCATTACATTACAAAAAGAGATGCTGATTTGTTTTCTCTACATTTCACCCGAGTGTTCACCCTGTAGTATATATTTTAATTGAACTATTATCGTTTAATTAGATGATGATGATGATGATGACAGCACGTTTGAATAAATGGATCCGGTGGTTGTTGTGCTGGCAGTGACTCGTCCTTTTCTTGGCTTCCAGCAAAAGAAGGATATATTGCTGTTTAATAGGCAGTCATTTTTGCTTTTTTAACAGCTTGTTTCCTTCCCTTAATATCATTCACTTAGTAAATTATGCATGGCTACTATTGTGGCGACGCCACTCCCTCAAGTAGTGTATTTTAGTTATTATTTATATATTTGTGTATTAAGTATATATATTATTTTTTGTAGTATATACCACAGTAGGGACTCCACTTGAGGATTTTTCATGGATAGCTGCCTTAATTTTTTTTTCTTTCCATTGATAGAAAAGGTGTTGTATAGCTAAAGCTTGTTTTTAATATCTAGGGAGGGGGCAGATGGTAAGGAGAAAAGATTGTGTAAGCATAATTTGCATCAACGTTAGTAGCAAAACGTTTGCCTTTTTCTGATATTATTGTATGCATTCATTTGGCAGGTGTGTAAAACCGTCGAGGTTGGAAGTGCAATGGCGTCCTCTGGAGGTAAGAGGCGAAAATAAGCTCAGCTAATCTCTAAATCAACATGCTTCACTATAACGTAATTTGAATGAAATCATTCTACAAAGAAATGATTAAATGCAATGACGTATCCTTTACAGACATTCAGGTTAAGGAACTGGACAAGCGTGCCTCGGGACAGGCTTTTGAAGTCATCCTGAGTCCCACGGCTCCAGATGCCAAGGGAGAATTCCCACTTTCCACCCCTAAGAAGAAGGAGGTATCTCTGGACGAGATCCAGAAAAAACTGGATGCGGCAGAGGAGAGACGCAAGGTAAGTGGTCGTTTAGGAATCAGTTGCATAGCGATTGTGCATTCTCTTCCTCATTTGTTTACTTTCTCATATTAGAACCATGAGGCAGAGGTCCTGAAGCACTTAGCTGAGAAGCGAGAGCATGAGAAAGAGGTCCTTCAGAAAGCAATGGAGGAGAACAACAACTTCAGCAAGATGGCAGAGGAGAAACTTAACCAGAAAATGGAAGCCAACAAAGAAAACCGCACAGCACGCATGGCAGCTATGAATGAGAAATTCAAAGAGAAGGTTTGTGTATGGATGCATGCACATGCATTGTAAAGTTTCAGTTCTGAAATGTTAACGGATGTCTTTCTTGATTTTAGGACAAGAAGCTCGAAGAGGTACGAAAGAACAAAGAAACAAAAGATGGGGCAGAGGGTGAAAACTAAACTTCCTCTCTCTCATTTTCCTTTTCATTTAGGGTATAGTATTGGGTTTTTTAATGTATCCAAAGATTTATTTTTTGTTCCATTAAATGGCCAGTTTTCCGTGTTTGGATCCATGTACTTGCCACTTTTTTATTAAGGGGTTTTGGGGAAAAGCTGGTGCACAACATTTCATCAGTTTACGTGTATTCAGTTCTGTCTTTCACCATCCCCTCTAACCTGTAGATTTGTCCAGTTGCAGCTCAATAGCGTTTAAAATGAGCAGTGTTTTACTGATAGGGAAGCATGCCTGTGTTATGCATAGGTCTAATATATACTTGGTATACTGCATTGTGCAAGTCCACCTGTTCCCTTGTATGTCAGTACTGCCATCCTATGAGCTTAATAAAGTTGCACAGTTGTTTGTTATTGTACCAGTTTTGCCACTGCCTCTTTGTTGATCTGTCAGTCAGCCAGAGTGTAATGTGGAGTCAAATACCTTCTTAAAATTTGTACATTATGGACATAAATGGCAGTTTCTGTAATTCTATATGGAAAATACGTTTTGCCAGAATAATAATTAGATCTTTTTGGACACTTTTTGATGTACTCTTTATAATCTGCATGAGATTCCTAGTGTGAAAACTAAACATTCCATTATCCACACACATTTCCTTTACTAGATCATACTTTTATAGTAATTCATACTCAATATGCACTAATAAAAAAATCAATGCATTCCAAAAAGTACTTGCAAAGGTTTGAGTATTAAAAAAAAAAATAAAATCTGTTGCTTGAGACTGTATACTGGCATCTAGTGGTTTTGAGTTTGTCTAGCAGGTATTAGAAAAGGCTTTTTTCCTTTGAAAAATGATTTCAGCGGAAAAAAAAAAATCCTAATGTTGACATAATGACAACTATTATTGATTATTCCTTTGTTGCCAAAACAGAGTTAGGTGCATGAAAATTTATGGCAGTTGTAAACAGCTTTGCAGTGATGAATGGCTTGTTGTCCACATGCTGTCACATTATTACGTGTTCAGAAATAGTGCATCAATCTTTTCTAAAATGAATTATACTTTATTTCCAAATTCTGAACTCCCTTGGTAGAAGCAATTACATGCATCCAAAAAATGATCATGTCCAGTAATATGTTGTGTGAATAAATGTTTTTTTAATTGAATAAAATAAAAATGAAATCATGAGCTTGTCTGTGTTGTAGGAAGGGGCGAGAAGTTCAAATGTCAAAATGACCTTCAAAGCACCCACACATTTTCTGAATCACTCAGAGTATTATTAATGGAGAGGCCTATCAATAGGAAAAACAATTTAATTTATCACTGACAGCACAAGTACAACAGAAATTCCTGAAAACAGGAATCCTTAAAATATTTTCTCCTGGACAACTTTATTTTGGTACAAGACTGTGAAGTGCATGGCAATATGCTATTATTTTTTGTCAGACTAAATAATATTTTGCCTTCCTGTGTATAAATTCACAATGTAGATCTTTGTTTTCACTGTTAACAGGAGTTTGACAAGGACACATTGTCAGCAGAGTGCATGTGTGGGTGATGAGATAAGCGTCACATAGTTTAGCATAAGAAATGAACAACAGTACACTCACAGTGTGTGCATATTAGACAATGTGTACATTCAAATGACACACCTTTAAATTAATTGCAAATGTTTTCTGTGTTACTAATTAAAACGGCTGACACAGTGACACTGACAACAAAAAACGTCAAAACATGTCTACATTTGCCCAAATCTGTGCTCTGTTAACTCTGAATGTAGGGTAAATTACCTATTGCACACATATTTGGCTATAATATTTGTGTTGTGTATACATATATATATGTTTTTTTTTTTTTTTTTTTTGTTAAACCACATTGGCTCTCACCTCGTCTTTTATTAAAGAGGAAATGTAGGCGGTATTAATAAGAAGTGAGTAGTTTCGCATTTCACATTCCATACATTTTACAGGGTGTCGCCACCTTAAAGGATCTTTCCTATTGGCCAGTTACTCTGGACGAAGGCGGGGGCAATGCTTTTCGGCTTCTCTGATTGGACAGTTTACCTGCCCATCAGGAATCTTTAGATTACGGCCATTTGACAGCGGTACTGCAGGGAGCTGACAGGAGCCTCTCCCGCTCAACAATTTTTCACGTAATATTTTTTCCCATAATGAAATTTTCTTTGTTTGATTACGTTTCTTCAAGACGCCTATGAAGACGCGGTTAAATGCAGTTCACTGACTGAGGGGATTATCCTCTTAAAAGGTAAACCAGTTCATTTACCCATCATACGTTTGAGGCAAAACGAAAGGTAAAAATTAAATCCCCTTATGCACTGTATATGCTTTTAGATAAAGTTTTAAAAAACAGACATAACGTTAGCCTTTGTGTGGTGCGTTAAGATAAGCGAATACGGTGTGCAAACGGGGAGAATGAATAATGAGTAACGTTATAACCCAAGATAGATTATCGACATTTGTTAAAACATGTACAGTACATGAGGTAAGCAAGAAAATGTGTTAGGTTGTTGCTTACACCTGTAGATGGTGAATTTCATAAAGACATGTCATTGTTGCGCTTCCGGCACCTCACGTTTCTTTTTCGAGATTTTACGAGAGAAACGGCTTGAGGGTGTGGGATGGGTTGTCTGTCTTTTGGGATGCCATTAGTAAAATTGTCCACAGCCTTTTCTGAATATCTCGTCGTTTTAATAGATTTGAGAATTAAAAGTATTTTTTTCCGGACATTATCTATGAATTCGTTTCATCAGATTCGTCCTTATTAATTCATGTGCACGAGGAGCTTTACGCAGAGAGCTGATGTTACGTAAGCAGTGATGTCTATTCATTGTGTAAGAAGAAACGCCCCGTTGTACATCACGTTACCTTAATTTCAGGATAAACCAGTTTCTTTAGTCTTACATCTTTGCATTCATAACGTATTTCATAAAGTGAGATTTTCAGGATCTTAGTTTAACTCATAGGCCTATCAATTTGCATACATCGCTTAAATAGTGGCGTCGTTTGCATTCATAAAGCATGGAAATAAGTCTATAAAAGTAGGCCACGATTTTAAAATGCACCATTTAAAACGTTTAAACGCAAACCTTTAAATATATAAGGATTTTGCAACTTCTGGCACTTTTTTTTTTTTTCTTTTTATTTCTAACTAACAGGTTTCAACTTTGTTGAAATTCACATTAAGTGTTGGGAACATTTTACAGTGCCTTTATAATTTATTTTTCAAGTGAGTATTTTTTTTTACACTTGTCCCAGCTCATACTGTAAAAGTATGTAAAAATGTTAATTATTTGATGTTTAAGACCTCAAATGAGTGAAAACCAATACAGTATTCATTAATATATTTCAAATTTATGTAAAGAAAAATGATTTATTTAAATTGTATTCTTTAAAGCATGGAGTGTTTTCCACAAATTTATATATACATATATATATATATACACACACACACAAAAATTTTGAAATATTTGTACTATTTAAAATAACTGCTTTCTATTTGTAAGCAAATAATTTATTCCTCTGACTAGTAAAACAGAATTTTTAGCATAATTACTTCAGTCACATGATCCTTCAAAAATCATTATAATATATTCTGATTTGCTGCTCATAAATTATTATTATTATTATGTTAAAAACACAACATTTTTTTAGGTTTCTTTGATGAATAGAAAGTTCAGAAGAACAGCATTTATCTAAAATAAAAGTCTTTTGTAACATTATAAATGTCTTTATCATCACTTTTGACCTTGCCAAATAAAAGTATTAATTTCTATAATTTCTTGCACAAAAAAAAAATAAAAAAAATAAATAAATAAAAATAAAAATTAGATTGACTCCAAGCTTTTGAATGGTATAGTGTATAAAGTTACAAAAGCTTTTTATGTCAGATAAATAAATGCTGATCTTTGGATCTTTCTATTCATCAAATAATTCTGAAAAAATTTACTCAACTGTTTAAAATATTGATGATAATTAATAATAATAATAATAATAATAATAATAATCAGCAAATCAGCATATTAGAATGATTTCTGAAGGATCATGTTGCGATGAAGACTGGAGTAATGATGCTGAAAATTTAGCTTTGATCACAGGAATAAATTATCAATTTTAAAATATATTCAAATAGAAAGCTGTTATTATAAACAGTAAAATATTTCACAATATTATTGCTTTTGCTGTTTCCCTGGATAGAGTAAATGCAGGCTTGGTGAGCAGAAGAGAATTCTTTAAAAAACATGAACAATTGTACTGTTCACAAACTTTCGACTGGTAGCGTAAATATAAAATGCTCTGTTAAATTAGCCTTAACAAGTTAAAGTGGTCAGCTATGTTATTCCAAAAAAATGTTTAAAAGAATCATTTCCACCACATAATGTTATAAAACACTACTCTGACTTACATGCAGTGCATGTATTCAAACTTTTGGTACACAAATTAAAATACTGAGAGTTTAAAAAAAGCTTTTTTCTTCCTAAGTGAATGTTTTTAATAATGCAAGGGTAATATTTAACTGTCGAATACTTTTTCCCCCCAACAGATTTCACAATAGACTGCCTCTTAATTAATCCTCACCATGGCGACGGTTGTGATGGAGCAGATTGGGCGGCTGTTCATCAACGCACAGCAGCTTCGCCAAATCCCCCGTTTCCTGGAGTCAGCCTTCCCTAAACTGCCTTGCACTGTGATGGTGAGCGATGTGCCGTGGGTTTTCCGTGAGTCGCACATAATCACGGGCTACAGGCCGCCTGACCAGAACTGGCGCTACTACTTCCTCACCCTGTTCCAGAGGCATAATGAGTCTGTAAATGTCTGGACACACCTGTTGGCGTCCCTCATTATCCTAGTCAAGTTTCAGGAGCTGTCTGAAACCGTGGACTTCCTGCGAGACCCACACGCCCAGCCGCTCTTCATCCTGCTCCTAGCCGCGTTCACCTACTTAGGGTGCAGCGCGCTTGCCCATTTGCTCTCGGCCAAGTCTGAGCTCTCCCACTACACCTTTTATTTTTTGGACTACGTTGGCGTAGCCGTATACCAGTATGGCAGCGCCCTGGCCCATTTCTATTATGTCATAGCAGAAGAATGGCACACTCAAGTGCGAAGCTTTTTCTTGCCAGCTGCGGCCTTCCTGGCCTGGCTATCCTGTACGGGCTGCTGCTACGGCAAGTACGCCAGCCCGAGTTTGCCCAAATTCGTTCACAAGCTATTCCAAGTGGTTCCCTCGGGCCTGGCCTACTGTTTAGACATCAGCCCGGTGTTCCATCGCATCTATAAATGCTACAGCTCCGAACAAGGCTGTGCCGACCAGGCGGTGGTGTACCACTGCTACCAGGTCGTCTTCTTTTTAATCAGCGCCTACTTCTTCTCGTACCCCCATCCTGAGCGCTGGTTCCCAGGACGTTGCGACTTCATCGGGCAGGGCCATCAGATCTTCCACGTGTTCCTTGTGCTCTGCACTCTAGTTCAGATCGAAGCCGTACGACTGGATTACAGCGAGAGGAAACCTCTCTACGAAAGTCTCCATGGAGACTTGGCTCACGATGCAGTGGCTCTTTTTATCTTCACAGCGTGTTGCAGCGCACTCACTGCGTTCTATGTGCGCAAACGGGTGAAGGCGTACCTAGAAGAGAAGCAGGAGTAGATGTCATGGCAGGGACCTTGCTTGCACATGTAGGAAGGATTGCACTGGTCTACAACAGCTGAAGCAACTAATCTTGTTATTTTTTAGTGTATCTTATATTTGTCGTTAATGGTTTTATGTGGCCTGCCAATGCATTTTGAACCAACTGCTTTCTGTTTACCAAACTGGTGACATGCTTTAAAACCACATTACTTATGGAGAATGGCTCTAAAACAACGGATTGCCTGCTGAAAGGTGCTGATCTGTTTGACGAGTGCCATTACAACCTATTAAACCTGGTTAATGTGAGATCTGTGGAGGAATATCAGCATTTTTGCTGACAGGTTAGTTTGCATACAGGATAGACTGGATCACTGGAAATGTTCATACTTGCATTGTGCCTCTAAATCCAACCTCATTTTGGAGCATTTTGCTGCTTTTAAGTATGTTAATCATGTGGCATTTACACATTTGCCATGCATACAATTGAGGTCAACAGTTTACACCCCTCTTTCAGAATCATTAAAAATGTTCATTATTTTACCAAAATAAGATGTATGTTATTGTTTATTTAGTACTGACCTGAATAAGATATTTCACATAAACGATGTTTACATATAGTCCACAAGAGAAAATAATAGTTTAGAAGTTTACATCCCCTTGATCCACAGCTGTGTTTTTTTGTTTAGCGATAGTTGTTTATGAGTCCCTTGTTTGTCCTGAATAGTTAAACTGCTTGCTGTTCTTCAGGTCCCACAAATTCTTTGGTTTTCCAGCATTTTTGTGTATTTGAACCCTTTCCATCAATGATTATATGATTTTGAGATCCATCTTTTTACACTGAGGGACTCAACTGAGGGGGTTGAAAACTTTTGAACAGAATGGAGATGTGTATATTTTTCTTATTTTGCCTAAATATCATATGTTTTCATTTAGTACTGCCCTTCCCAGAAAACAAAATAAGTTCAATTTACCCTGATCTTCAAATTTGAAAAGTTTTTACCCTGTGGATCATTCAGGTAATAACACAGTATTAAGAATCAAGAGTATGTAAACTTTTGAATAGGGTTATTTTTATTAATTCAACTATTATTTTCCCTTGTGGACTATGTGTAGACATCTTTTATGTGAAATATCTTATTCAGGTCAGTACTAAATAAGCTATAACATGCATTTTGTACGATCCCTCTTATTTTGGTAAAATAGTTAACATTTTTAATGATTCTGAAAGGAGGATGTAAACTTTTGATCTCAACTGTATATTGCATTCAATATATGTAGTACACTAAATACTTTTTGTCCTGTATTGCCCAGGAATCAAACCTATGACCTTGGTGTTGCTAGCACTGTGTGCTATGGTTAGAACTACACAGTAAATTAAATATCAGTAACTTCTCATTAGATCAGTGCAGTTAGCGAAATGTGAAGCTCGGATGAACTCACAGGTCTTTTAAATCATGACATTACGACATTAATATCATGACATGAAATAATGCAAAGTTCATAGGGAATACCTTACTACCTTAGATGACTGATTAATAATCAATTTTTAAATGAATCAGATCAAATTCATCCCCTATAGTTATTTTTAGACAGCAGTTTTCTGTTTTGGCTACTATTGCCTCAGTTAACCAATGCAAATTAGTGTCAAATTGACTTCTGACTTGCCTTACAGTGTGTTTGACCCGTCCAGTGCCACGTTGAGGTTGGTTTATAATTACTTGCGAATTGCAATCGATTGGTTTTGCACTACCAGTGCACACTTCCCTGTTTGATATGAAATACCGGGTGTTATGAAAAGGACAGTAGGCAGGATGAGATGTTACTGGATTGCAGTACAGTCAGATCGAAGGACTTCAGATGCAGAAAACACAAAAATGAGAGCACTGGGTGTTCTGCTCATCTTTATGCTTCAGACTTATTAGAAAGTTGCTCCGTGTCAGTATCAACATTCTTTGTTTGGAAAAATTTAAAGGGACAGGTTATTCAAAAATCCAAATCTGAAAGATATTTTGACGAATGCTTTAACTATTGCTTACACTATGAAAGTCACCGGGGTTCAAAGTAACTTTTAATTCCCTCATTCAAATTTAATCATAAAATATTTTTGAATAATTTAAATAATTGCAGAATGTTCATTTTTGGGTGAACTATCTCAGCCAAAGAGGCTTTTGAGAAACAATGAATTATGTCCATTACAGCTACGATGTCTCCGTTTGTCATGAAGATGCTCCTTTTTGTACACAAGGGCTATAACTATGGCCTTTACTCATACCCTGATACGAATGCCTTTGTGTGTTCTGTCCATACGTGGATTTTTCTATTAGAAGTTCAGCACTTTATTTACAAGAACAGTCAGTATCAAAAACCAATCTGTGTTAAATGTATATTCTAATGTGCCTGACTACATGCATGCGTCCTTGTGTGAGTATGCATACAGGTGCTTGTCGTGAGTGTGTGTGCATTTTTGAATGTTTATGTATACCTGTGTGAGACGACTACTGATGAGAGTATATGAAGGCTCCGTCTTTATAACCTGAACTTGTCTGGCCTTTTGATGACCGTGAAATGCATCTAGCTCTTGTGTCATGAATTGTGTAGCTCCATTCGTCTTAGCCCTTGTTCATAAACCAACACAGATCCATCAGAGAGAAGGTGGAAGGATGATTTATTTTCCCATTGAAGTGATTCATATTCCCTTGAGATGAATATTGTGTCACTAGGCTGTTGCTGCATTAACCAGAAGAGCGTCTGTGCGATGTAGCGTAAAAGCTACGCCCAGAAACTGTTGCTTTAGTATGAGCCGTTTGAGAAGTAGCAAATAAGCAAAGTCATGATAAACGGTGACCAGCACTTATTTTTGCAACCAGAAACACGTGGAGAAGTAAAACGGGCCGTTCACACAGAATGCATTTTTGCGTTTAAAAACACAAGACGCTTGGTAATGGAATGGGGAAAAAATGCAAGGTCTAGAGATGTTTTTTTTTAAAGCTTAACCTCTTTTAGCACAGCATTTTTAAAATGCTGTGTTGTGTAAAATGCAACAAAAGGCTCAAGTAAAAGACTCTTAACTTAAGCACTGCAATTTTTAGAAAGACAGTTCATGTACGATGTTGCAGAAGATGCCCATCTATCAGATTTACAAAGAAAACCAGTGAAAAGCAATAGCTACAGTAAAACACAAAACATGTTTTTCATTCAAAATCATGAGATGCCAGACAAATGGAAGTGAAATGGAAAAAAAAGAAAGGTCTAGAGACTTTTCAGAGACACTTAAAGAAGACAGTTCACCCAAAAATGAAATTTCTGTCATTAATTACTCAGCCTCATGTCGTTCCAAACCCGTTCCAAAGGACCTTTGTTCATCTTCAGAGCACAAATTAAGATATTTTTGATGAAATCCAAGAGCTTTCTGACCCTGCAATGGAACTACCACGGTCAAGGCTCGTAAAAGGTAGTAAGGACATAATGTATGTGACACCAGTGGCTCAACCGTAATTTTCTGAAGCTACAAGAAAACTTTTATGTGCGAAGAAAACAAAAATAACGACTTGAACGTGGTAGTCATGTGACCGTCTATGCAGGGTCAGAAAGCACTCGGATTTAATCAAAAATGTGTTCATTTGTGTTCCGAAGTTAAACAAAGGTCTTATGAGTTTGTAAAGACATGAGGGTGAGGCAAAATTGTAATTTTTGGGTGAACTCTTTAACATAGCGCTCATGCACGGGTAGCCGCAAAAGACACAAGTGCAACGTCTAGCGCGTTTACATAGAACGATAATGGAAAAGTAGCGCAGTGGAATGCAAAAACACATTCTGTACAAGCGTGCATTCCATACATTCCATAGAGCACTGGAATGAATATGAGTGGCATTTTTTAAAAGTCAAACTTAACTTGAGCTTTACATTTTTAGAACGCAAGACGTGAGATGTAGCATATATCTACAAAAGAAAAACAATGGAAAAATGCATTCTATGTGAACGGCCCTCCAGTTTTAACAGCACCAGCAGACAACAATGATGTCACAGATTGATGATGTCATCAAAGACTGGAACTGATGAAGTGATTGACATGTTGTCGGTTGGCTCATAATGATGACTTACAAGGCAAATATATCGGAAAATGATTGCACGGTGGGTGCTTTATTTAATTAAAGACCGTAATGATACAATTGCATACTGTAGATATTAAAAGTAAACTATTAACAGAATATGTTGTTTGTACTGATGTACCACTGTTTAAGAAATAAACAGACCGTTTGAAATCACAGTAGAGCGAACAGGGGAGCCTGCCAAGAGCTGATGTCACTGAGAAGGACAACAGATGAGGTCATATCCTGGCACCACCGGGATTTGACCTACAGCCTCAATTCCTCAAGTGGAATTTTAAGGAACTCTATAAATGATTTCTGCTAGACTGTGAAGTGTCTGTTTCTCAAATTCTGTGCTAATCTACTCACCTCAAAGACATTTACAGAATCTCAAAAGACTTTTCTATTTTACACATGACCATGTTCAGAGTTTAACAATTGTGTTTCTTTTTTGTATTGCACTGAAGGGGAAGGACTGCTCAGAAAGTTTTTTTGAGAACCTCTTGATTTTCTTTCAGCACTTGAACTTTTTTTGACTGTACTCAACCACGAACCATTGCACGGAGCTGAACTAACACTCATGTTCTGCTGCAGCGCAGAACTGGAACGATAAGACTGGTGATAACCTAAACTATACCGTTGTGTGTGGAAATGACTGTGTTGATGTACTATGGTATTTAAGTGAATAAACAACTGTAAATCCCACCTTCCACTACATTGTATTGTGTTTCCTGTCTAGACAAAAGGTAAAACAATGTATAGAGTAACAAAACATCAGTTTGATTTATGCACACACTAACAAGTGAGTAACAATCTGGTATTGTGAACAATAAAGCTATTGTAATCCATTCAATGCACTGCTACAGCAACTGTCAGAGCGTCAAATGAAGTGATAAAACAACAACGTCAGATCGCTTCAAAGGAAACTTCACCCAAAATTGAAAATTCTCTCATCATTCACTTGGAACGACATGACAGTGAGTAAACAAACACTGACAGATTTTGATCATTTTTCATGTCTGCATATGAATTTGGAGTGAATTAGTCAAACTGTGTCTAATAGAAGCTTATTCCTTTAAAAAATATCACTGTTACAATGCATGGATGCAATAAATCAATACCCTTTAGGATGGCATATATACCAGTTATGATATTTGATCAAATTCTCTAATTGAGAGACATCACTACAATGCTTGAGCCTATTATTTTTATTCTATTATCCACCTTTTTCTTTAATGCGGACGTAAGCCTGTGGGTGTGATTTCTGCTTCATTAGCCGTGTTCATTTTCATTTTCGTGTTTAGGATTTTTTGGGCGGGGCTAAAATCATGTCTCTATGACGCAATGGAGCCACTGAGCATGGCCCCACCCCTAACACTATAGTTAGCTTTAGCGTTAGCAGTTCGCTGCTCAATCGCGAGTTACTATTATTACTGTTAGTTACTACAGTCTGCATTTTGACAGCTCCCTCATCCAGAGGCGGCAGCATTCTGGCGAGTGGGTGTGGTTTCAGCGCCGACAGCGACACGCCCCCAGCGTTTGAGAGCAGAAAATAGTGCTTCCTTTTCAAGATTTTGATAACGTTTTATTTATTTGGCGTTTTACTTTAATCATTCAGGTTTGGCTGGGTGGTTAATAACACATTTTTCTGTGGTGTGGTATTTTATTATTATTATTATTATTTTCTATTAATTTTTTGTTTGTTTGTTTTAGAAATGGTTTCTATTTCTGCGATGTCGCGGCTGGAACAACAACATGCAAACTATAACAATTATAATCTACTACTATTTATGTGCTTTAGGTACTAATTATGTGCTTTATTCAGTGTTAAAAGTGTCTAATGTGAGTTTGAATATCATATAGAGGGACATTTATAGACATACTGAAAGCAACAACAGTTTACCTCAGATCTTGAAAATAAATTAAAACAAACATACGTTAAAAGTGCGAACCAACAAGTGTTTTCTATAACAGAGATTGTATCAGTCACTCAGTATGTAGTTTTAATCATGTTAAAAAGGTTAATTATTTATGAGTTAGATTACTTCATTGGGAGTGCAGTGCACTTGTAGGCTACTTCTGTCGCGTCGCGCTGTCGCGACTGGTGTGGACAGCCAAAAAACTGCTTGTCGCTGGAATCTTGTCGCGTCGCGTGTAGTTAGGACGCGGTGTTTCACGGACTATAACAAGTCATTTTTTATTTTTATTTCTTGTTTTTAAAATTAAACACCTATGGCAAATTTATAGGTTTAGGTACACCTATGGCAAATTTATAGGTTTAGGTAAATGTTATTTAATAAAATAACCATAATTTGAATGACTACAACATGTAAAGTATAAGGACTTTGTGACATCTTGAGTCATATATGATACTCATCTGTTTAAATGACTCAACCTTTTTTATCATCATCTTGTTCGTCATCATTATAATCATCTTAATTACGCTGTGCACTTAAACAGAACGCTGTAAAAGCACACGCATATGCCACAAGATGGCAGTGTTGTCAAAGCCAACACTCAACAAAAATATTTTTTCAAGCTGAATGATGTAGCACAATCCTTTTAAGCTATTTATCATCACAACACACTTAGGTAAAGCAGCTTCTCTACATTAGGCTACTTCAAAACATTCATTGTGTTACCTACAAACCAAGGTTTTCATCACATATTCCTACTAGAGTGGTTTGCTATTCTCTTTCTTGTGGAAATATTGGCTTCATATGAGTCACATCTTAACATCAGACCTCTCTAGAAAAGTGCATAGCTTGACACACAGCATTCAAAGCTCTGATCACATTCATCTGGCCTCCAAGGTCCACTGCGAGTCCGGGAGGGCTGTTGTTGACAGTCTAAAGCGAGTTACATGAAATGAAGGCTCTATCTCACACTTCATATCTTTCTTAGATTTAATATATGCTCTATACAGAATGGTTCATTCATTTTCACTCGGTTTCTGTTGTTCTCTCGCCCCCTCTTTCATTCGCCCAATTCTGAAGACAAAGGCCTGCTTGTCTATCCAGTGCTTAATATTCTGAAATGCAGATTCTTAGCTGTCACTTTGCCTTTAGCGCTGCAAAGCATACTAAAATAATAAAATAAACTGATCAAAAATCTCTCTGTGAAGCTATAATCTGGAAATCTGTCTGAAACAGAATTGTGTCATTTCATTTTAACATGTCATTCTTGCATCAGAATTGTAGTGGACAGGAATTGCTTTCATCTTCAAGGCTCAAAAATATCTTTCCAACCGTGACCAGTTCAGTATAGTATAAACTGGTTCTGGGCTCCTTTATCATCTTATACATCCTGAGTCTATGTGGATTAACGTCCCGATGGGTTACATGGGGGTTTGAGTAATGTGAGGTAGGAAAGCTCTGATGACTGAGGGATTGTGGGAGTGATGTTCAGAGGTCAGTCAGAGTGGGCTGACTCATGCTGACGAGGAGTTGGCTTTTCTACACTGTGAAAATACAGCACAACCCGCTAAAATTGAAAACATATATTCGTGGTGTCAAAGCTACAGTTTGTACCGATGTGTTTAGGACACTTCTTACACCGCTTTTTATTTAACTACTGATGAAGAAAAAAGGCTAAAACATTGAAAACAAATCCTTTTTGTCTAATTAAAGGGACAGTTCACCCAAAAATGAAAATTCTGTCATTAATTACCCACCCACAAGTCGCTCCAAACCCGTAAGACCTTCGTTCATCTTCAGAACACAAATTAAGAGCTTTCTGACCCTGCATAGACAGCAACACAACTGACATGTTCGAGGGCCAGAAAGGTAGTAAAGACATTGTTAAAATAGTCCATGTGACATCAGTGGTTCAACCGCAATTTTATAAAGCTATGGGACTACTGTTAGCTTTTTTTAACAATTTCATCAAAAATATCTTAATTTTTGTTATGTAGCTGAACCAAAGTCTTACGGGTTTGAAACGACATAAAGCTGAGTAATTAATAACAGAATTTTTATTTTTGGTCGAACTATCTCTTTAATTAGACAAAATTATTTGTTATTTCTTCCTGATTTTAGGGAGTTTTGGGTGAACTATCCCTTTAAATAAATGGAAACAAAAACTAATTCATAACATAATTAACTATTATAATGAGGGAAGATTTTAACTGAAACTTTAGGCATTTTTAATGGCATTTTTTACTATTCTGTTTTACACAATTTAGTACAATATTTGTTGGTCAAAACAAAAACTTATACATTTTTGCTTTTTCATGAATTATTGTTTGTTTGAAAATAGTGCATTTAGCTGCAGCTACAAAGTCTCTAATAGTCTGGTTTCTATGTGACAACTTACCCCATATATCTGTGACAACATGTACCAAATGCTATTTTTGTATTATTTATTTTTACATACTATTGAAGGTAGTATTATGCATATTTTTTTACATTTTCATTTTATTTTAGTTATTTTGTTTTATGTTGTAGTAATTTTGTTACATGCTTGTCATTTTAATTTATTTAGCTTTTTTTTTAGTTTTTCTTAAATATTTCTATTCAGCTTTATATGTATTTCAGTTTTATTTTAGTAATTTCAGTGTTTCAACAAATGTATTTCAATTCATTTTATTTTATTTTATTATAAACGATTTTTAATACATTTAGCTTTACTTTCCCTGAACAATAATAATTCTGATATGCACTGCTATTAGTGCATGCTAATTTTTTTTTAATTACTTGGACAAAAACAGTGAATATATTTAAAAACTTTAGTTTATAATGAACGATTTTTAATAGATTTAGCTTTAGTTTTAGTAAACAAAAATAACTCTGACATGCACCGCTATTAATGCATGTGCAATTTATTTTTAATTACTTAGACAAAAACTGAATTTAATGAATATAATAAGCTTTTTGTAGTGCAGTACTTAAGGCATATGTCAATGCAAAAACTTTCTAAAATAACTCCACACTCAGAAATAATCACTAGGTGGAAAAAAGGTTTAAATACCTATTCCAATGAGAAATATATATATATAAAAAAATTGTGAATAATAAAGTCAGACATTGATGTGTAGACAGCACTGCATTCATAAACACATACACAAGCACAGACACACACAGTAGTCAGACTTTTCAATCACAGAAAACAAGTCTAAATGGCTACATAAACAGACTCCCTGGAGAGGTAATGAAAAGGTAAAAAGGTAAGAGCAATTACACCTTTGTCATGTTCTCCTACACAGATTAGCCAATTGGACCAGTGCTGCTGACAAACATTAGACTGGTATCCATGGTACCGGCATTGTGTGTTTGTTCACGTGTCATCACTTCCTTTTTACTCGCATAGAAGCCGTACGTAGTGCCATATGAGAGCCATACAGGAGTTAGAGTGTATTCACAACGGAGCCATATTTCCCAGCAAATCTATTCGAGGAAATCACTGAAACTTAAAGTGTAAATTGGCTCCTGCCATATGTCTGTGCACTGATGAATTCTCTCTGTTGTATTATATGGTTAGAGGGCTCTAAATCATACAGGCGAGATGGGCATAATCACCTTGCCGGCTGCTTCCTGTCTTCTAACTATCAATTCCCTCTCTTGTCTCCATCAATTTTGCTCTCGAAATGTCTTCTTAGTCCGCTACCTCCCCGGTCCTACCTCTGTCCGAGAAACCTTGGCTATCCGCACATTCACAGCCTCCTTTCTAAATGTTCCATTTGCTCTGTCAGACAATGATTTGGATCAAGGTTGGCGAGGTAATATCAAGAGGCTTGCATCTCCTATCATGTGGCGTAATTAAAGATCGCCCAAGCTCTTTGTTGAAAGTTATTAAATCGCAGGACCCTTCACTGTGACAGCCACCTCTCCTCTGGCTTTTTTATTTTTTTCGCCAGGCGGCCTGCCTCTCGTCTTAGATTAGGTCTCTTCCTCCCTTTGTTGCTGCTGCGTTTCCATCGCGTCCCGCCTTTTCATTTTCTAGCTGAGAAAAGCACAAAAGCAGAAATCAATATATTCTTCAGAGCTAATCCGCTCAAGCATAGAAGAAATAAGAGACCTGAAGAGACTCGACGTATGTTGAGGAATGCAGCTCACACACATCGTGAGAGGCCCTCTGGCTCAACATGATACAAAACTTGCGCTTCTTAATACTTAAATGTGCCTCAGGCTAGTGCTTAATCCACAGGGTATACGGTTGTAATGATAAACTGGCAGAGGTTTACGAGGCCTTAAAAGTTTTAGAGACCACCAGACTTAAGATATGAATGAGCTAACTTGAGTTAACATTACTAAAGCATTGAAAGGCTTAAAATAATAGGAGTCATTCAAGAACTGTGCATAAAACCTGTGTGCAGACATTTCAAGCAGAAATCCTGATTCATCAATAACATTGCACCTAATTTAGGATAAAGAACTAATGTTAAGGGTCAGTAAGGTTTTTTTCTGGAAAACAAACAAACAATACTTTGAATGAGCGGGACAAATTAAACTAATCAACAGTGACAGTAAAGACATTCAGAATATTAAAAGTAAATTAGATTTTAAATAAAAGCTGTTCTTTCGAATTTACAGAATGCTAAATCGCTCTTTCCACAAAAAATAAGCAGCACAACTGTTTTTAACATTGTTAAGTAGCAAATCAGCATATTAGACATTAAAGACATTGAAGACTGTCATAATGGGTGCTAAAAATACAGCTTTGGCATCACCGGAATAAATTAGTATTTGGTGAGAAGAGACTTCTTATAAAAAAATTCAATCTCATGAGGTGATAAATTAGTATGGATTTTTGTGATGTTTTCTCTACGGAAACAGTATTTTTTGCAAAAAATAAAATAAAATAAAATAAAATAAAATAAAATAAAATAAAATAAAATAAAATAAAATAAAATAAAATAAAATAAATGTTCAAATCAGATTGTACAAGATCATACAAATTACCCACCAATTCACCACCACAACGTAAAATAGACGTGAATTACCATTAGAGTGTAATGTCAAAATCTTAACAACCCCAAAGTTTAATATTCTAGATTATGTCTAACATATGGGTCATTCCATGAAATCTGTGCCTTTTGCATCCCTACGAAATAATTAATCATAGATTCAACAAATAAATGTGCAATTTAAAAACATAACAACACTATGTATACTTTCATCAACATTACATAAAAAAAAAACAATTAAATGTTATTTTAAATAATTTAAATAGCATTTATTACTTTTGAAGTAACAGGTTTTGACATGTGGGTAACAGGGATGACATTGATTAAGTTTGACCCTGTTTTTAAAGATTGTCTGTGTAAAATTAAAACATTTTAAAGGTCACCCTTGGTATATTATTGAGCTAATGCCTATATCTTTCAGTGGCATATGAGTTATAATTAAACTATAGTGTCTAGTGCTTGTGTCGGTAACAGGGTTGACAAAAATACCATAACATGAGGTAGAAAAATAGTCATAAAATAATAAATTACATAGCCTGAGATAGCACAATACAATTTCTTGTCATTTTAAGGTGTCTTCATTTCATGGATATTTAAAAAATATTGATTAAACTTATTTTATTTTTCACTTTTTCCAAGTGGAAAAGGCACTGATTTTATGGAATGACCCCAGGCTAATGCAATAATAACTGTAATAATACCCTGAAATACATTATAAAACAGTATGCAAAAATAAACACACCTGTGAGGCATGTTATTTTCCACTTTTTGATTATTTCCTTAATTTTTATTAAGAGTGAATGCCTTTCTGATGGGATATGTGATGTGAAAAGGGAGAAGAATGACTTTGGCAAAAGGTGGATTCGTGAACTCGGGTTGATTGTGTCAAAAAATAATCACTAAGTGCTTTATGTCACTGGAGATGCTGATAAACAGATGTCTTTTGTTATGTTGACTAACCCTAGCACACCTTGATGGGCTATTTGCACCGTAAATATATATACACATATATGTATATCATTTATATTAATCACATGCATAATTACTAAGAAAGGTTCTACATAAAAATGAAAACTGTCAGTCACTTGTAGTCTAGGCATATATACAGTAAAATGTGATTGTTAAATTTGAAGGTTGTGAATAAGCTTATATGAAGATGTTTGAGTGTGTAATTACTAACAGTAGGCACTCATTTAGAATAATTTGAACCCATGTGTGAGAAGCTATTTTGTGGCCATTCGCATGCAATTTGTGAGCAATTATTTGTGATTGAGCCCTAATGACTGTAGACCACAAGGAAGTGGCAGCATTATCCAGTCGTATAAAAAGGAATCGCTAAAAAAGGTGAAGAAAATGTGTTAACGCTAAAGACTTGGGGGAATCATGTAATGCACTTTTCACCCATTTAACAGTTGGAGGAGATTTAGGATCCATGGCAGAATCAATGCAGAGAGGATAAAGTGCTTTCGTTGTCCACACAGCCTGAAGATCAGTGTAAACATTACGGGCATTTAGCCGTCTAATGATTGTGCGAGGGGGTGTATTTTAGCTCGGTGCTGAGAGGCGCTCCGTCTTGCTTGACTCAAATGACATGGATGGCCTCATTAAGACAGAGTAATGACTTCGTGGCAGAGGGCATGTGCTGAGACGTTATTCTTTCCAATTATCGTTTTCAGAAACAGAAGATTTTCAAATGAACATTCCTGTCTGAAAACAGGAACAGGTTAAAGCTAGCGTTTCCCTCACCGTTTCATTTCTGGAGGTAATCAAAAGGCAGACTGCTTTTGTGCAGCGGCGAGCGGATATGATCAATACCAGAATATGAGGTCACTTGTCTCCAGTGGACTAATGATGCATTCAGCACCTACTCCATGCTCTGCTACGCTTTACAACACACTGCCCATGTTACACATTCCACATGCTACAAAACAAATAATAACAATGCACCATTATTCACAAAAGAAGTACATATAGCTATGAAATAGCGTTGACTATACTTTAACATGAACACAAACTGTGGATTATAATACAAGGAAAATGTATTCTTTGACCTTCTGAGGTATATATAAAAGGCCTGCATGTTGACTTTTTTTTAAACCAAGGCTGAATTTCATACTAAAGCTTTCATTCTGAAGCTTCTTGTGGACCAAATAATAGCAGGAGCTCACAGCATGTCAGACCTGAAATAAAAAAAATACACTGTCTTGCCATATGAAGCACTTTCGAAATGTAATATACTCTGGCATGGTTATTAAGCTTTTATAGCATTTTAAGTGGTTTATTATACTATACTATTATACTGGAACAATTAAGTTTTTTTTTAAGTTTCTTATGCTCACCAGCGCTACATTTATTTGTTCAAAAATAGAGTTAAGACGGTAATATTGCATCAGTCAGCATTGCATTATAACATTATATATATATATATAAATATTTTTTATATTTATATATAAATATAATTAACATTTAAAACAATATATAACAATAGAAATCAACTGATTTTAAATTATAATGATATTTCAAAATACTGTTTTTACTGTATTTTTGATAAAATATACAACCTTGGAGAACATGAGAGGCTACTTTCGAAAACAGTAAGAAGGTTAAATGGAAACCTTGGTTATAAACACTTGGCTTAATATAACTTAAATGCTGTCTCCTACTAAAAAGCAAAACAATGGCTCCCAACCACGTTCCTTGAGGCCCCCCGACACTGCACATTTTGCATCTCACCTTTGTCTGACACACACATTTCAGGTCTTGGAGTCTCTACTAATAAACTGATGATCTGAATCAGGTGTGGTTGATTAAGGTGACATGGAAAATATGCAGTGTTTTCGGGTCTCCAGGAACGTGGGTGGGAACCACTGCAGTAGAAAACCCATTAAATATTTACGCTATTTAAAAAAATCCACATTATTTTATACATATTTCGGACTATGGGGGGCCCCATTAGTTTGATGGCGTGAAATGGTCGCATTCGGTGAGCTACTGGTGCTACCTGTTGCTATTTTTACTGCAAAACATACAAAACAAATACTGATGCGATGTCACGTTGTGCGGCTTTTGGTTGTAATTTTCAGTCGAAGGGCAACAAGAGAAGTGATGTAAGTCTTCACTGCTTTCCTAGCAAAAAAAAGAGGAGAAAAGAATGGGAAGATGCCTGTGGATGAACTTCACAAAGACTCACGTCTTTGTTCTATCCACTATAGACCTGATACTTTTGAGGCTTTTAGGAGACAACAGCTACTGAAAGAGCTTACAAATGGCAGAGACAAGAAACACTAAATGCCATCCTGGCAGGATGTAAACATGCCAACGCCTGTCATAACGTCGCAGACCCTGAAGGAGTTTATCAACATGGATTTCACTCAAAATTGTGAGGGAAAAAAAATCTATGGTACAGCATTTAGTTATAAGCTTACGGTCATTGTATCAGTATTTTATTTTACGAGTTGTGTTGCGGTAAAAAAAGCAAGAGCTCACTAGTCTCAGCCTCCGATGTCACGCCCATGGAACGTTGGCTAAAAGTCTGATGCATAAGGCACACTTAGCTGGAAACACTTCAGGAGTTTCGAAGTCGTAATCGGATCGGTTAGATTATACAGGACTCCCTGGAGACACCTGGAAAAAAAATGCTGTGGCGCCATACCCCCGCACAAAAGAAGAAAGACGTGTTTACAACTGTGACAATGAGCGCTTAGTAGGATCAACTAAACCAGGGGTGCCCAACCCTGGTCCTGGAGATCGAATGTCCTGCAGAGTTCAGCTCCAACACACCTGAACCAGCTAACAGGATCTCAAGGAGCACTTGATAATTACAGACAGTTGTGTTTGATTAGGGTTGGAACTAAACTCTGCAGGAAAGTTGATCTCCAGGAACAGGGCTTGGCACCCCTGAACTAAACACTGGATTTTCAAAAGTATGTGAAAAATTTAAAGTTTGCAGCATAGAATCTTTAAAATATGTCCACGTCCCTAAACATGACGCAGCACAAAACTAAACGTGATTGTACTTGTACCTGTCCGTTATATGGCCTCTTGAGCAGGCCTTGGCCATTCAAAGCGGCCAAAGTTTCCAGACCTTCTGCCGTAAGTCTGAAAGTCTGGCTATGCGAGACTAGTAGCTCACGAGTGCAACCATTTTACATCATCAAAATAATGGCGCCCCCCATAGTCCAAAATATGTTTAAAATAATGTTGTTGTTTTTTACATATTTCATTTACATTATATTAAGCCATACAAGTCTCAAGTTCCCTTTAATTATTACAAACTTTTGACAGGTAGTTGAAATGACTTGTACAGCCAGTATATATGTAATATGTATCGCTGCTTTAAAATCAATCACTAAAAATGCTAAAACTTACATTAGCAAATTTTGTGTCAAATGTTGACATTTCAACTTGTCATATCCCTTCTTCAGTTAAAAATCTGTCATTATCTAAGCCATAATTCTGCATTTAGTCATTTAGAGTTATAAACCAAAGACAGACCAAAAAACACGTCCAATATTTCTCAGCTAAAAGTTTGAGACAATTAGATTAATGGGATGATAGGAGGTACATATCCATTTACTAATCAAATATTCCAAATCTCAAGAGAGCCCTGTGGAGGGCTACATTATCATCAGATTCAATGAAACTACGAATTCCACCTCCCATCTCTGCCCACCCCAAAGCAACACGAGTGGATGTTGTCTCGCCTTTAACTCAGGATTAATTAAAGCACTTCGAAAGTAGGACACCGACCCACTGAAGATATATTTGCCAATTTTGCAAACAACATTAAAATACATTGGAATACATTTTTAGGGTAAACCTAAATGAAACCAATAGATTGGCTAGAAGGATTGCAGGAGGATTTAGAGAATTACCATACTAAACAGAACCTCGGGCGGATTTTGCTCTCGGGTCACTTTTATTTATGCATGGCCTCGTGTAATCACCCATTTCTGAGGTAAGTTCATGCAAGAAGTGCTCTGAGGTAAGCTGACAGGAACTGATATCTGTTTTTACGGCCCGCGGCACTTTGCAGGCTGTTTCATCTGTGTTTACATGGCACACATATCGACAAGATCCTATTCATTTTGACGAGATAGCACAGATTGCAAAAAGGCACTTGAAACTGCTCAAAATTACGCTTACATAAACCAGCAAATAAGCACGGGGGGAAATCAGAGTAAACAGACCCGTGAAAGGACCTGTTCACAGCACAGACTGCATTAGTTTGAGCTCTTCAGCACCTTTGCTTGTTTGGCTATTCCACCAGCCCAGCTAATCAGCCATTCTGCCTCCTGATCAGGCCAATTCATCATGGTAAAGATTAGAACCGGCTTGGAAAAGGTTCGGAAGGAGGTGAGACACGCACAGTTCTATTTGAAGGTCACCAACCTGCCAAACACCTAAACAGAAAGAGGAAAATGACTTCTGCTTTGCTGCCACAAAATCTTTTCTTGTGAAAATGATCAAACGCATATTCAAAACAACAGCAACAAGTGAAAATAGCTTCTGCTTTCTCAATCTACTTCAGACGCATCTTTAAAAATATTTTTTTTTCCATGAAACATTTATTGCGCTTCCTAGCTCTCCTAATTTATTTGGCTGAGTGCTGTTCCTAGAGTGCTGATATTTAAGATTCAAAATCACAGCTTATATTCTAATACAACAGCACTCTCGCTCCTGTAGTATTTCTTAATTGACCTCAAAGGCTTGCCCTTATGATTCTTGAAGGTCCAATTTTGTTGAGATGTTTTTAATGGAGTTTTGTTTAGCTAGTCATCAGAAACACATTAAACGTCAAGCAGAGTTCAGCTGTTTGGATTTCTTGTGATTTAAGACGCTTCACCAACTGTTAGGAAGCAAAGTACGTAGTGATGAATGATTGTGCCGCTTTTGAAAGAGGTATGTCAATACAAAAACCTGCATCTTATTCACTAAATACTCACAATTACATAAAACGGGTGTATATAACTATATGTTCAAATGAATGTCATTTATTTAATGGAATTTCTGTGTAAATTAAGCTCAGTACAGACTGTGCTTTATTCATGAAACTCAATTATAGGAATAGTTCTGCCGAAAAAAAAAAAATTCTGTCATTAATTACTCACGCTCATGTCGTTCCAAACACGTAAGACCTTCGTTCATCTTTAGAACACAAATTAAGATTTTTTGATGAAATCTGAAAGCTTTCTGACCTTGCATAGACAGCAGTGCAATAACCACGTTCAAGTCCCAGAAAGGTAGTAAGGACATTGTTAAAATAGTCCATTATAACTGGGTAGCTAGACAATGCAGACAGCTTGTGTAAACAAAACAGCACCCACAAATCATTTTAAGTGAATTCCTCCCATAATGTGCTGAATGTGTGTCACATATATAAAAAAAGTTGTTGACTGCACAGATTCAGTAACACTACAAAGTGCTGACATGAAAAATGACATGGCCTATAATGTATCTCACTGTCTGTCCAAACACATATACATATGCTGGTACAAACAATTGTCTATGAAATTGACAGTGACAGAATCAATGCAAGAACCTTGCTTGTCAGCAAACACAGCTCTGAAAAAATACACACATGGACACACTGCTCTGAAAGATTACTGCCATTCAGATGCAGACTGTGGCATTACAACCAATCAACTGAGTATGAGAGCCTCAACAGACAAAATTCATAAAACATTCATTAAAACATTCACAAAGCAGCAATTCATCTGAATCATCTGACAAAACAAATAATTCAACACAGCCATATACAACAAATAACCACTGTACAACTAAAAAGTGAAGGAATTATGAATAACATCAATGCACTACATAAGACGTACACCATGACACATGCACAAACTGTTTTGTTAAAAATAAATACTAAAAATAAAAAGCACCAGCTAAGCCACAAGAGACACAAAACACTCTTTTCTTATTTACACCACATCCATCCTATAGAAGTACACGAAACACAGTCAACAAATTATAAAGTAAAAATCCAAAATGTAACCTAACTTAATGTATAGCTACAGTTTTATACAAAAGTTTGGGAACCCCTTGCAGAATCTGTGAAAATGTGAATAATTTTAACAAAATAAGAGAGATCATACAAAATGCATGTTATTTTTGTATTTAGTCTTGTCCTGAGTAAGATATTTTATTTAAGTATATTCCACAAGACAAAAAAATAGCTGAAATTATTAAAATAACCACCTGCAAAAGTTTGGGAACCCTTGGTTTTTAATGCTGTGTGTGGTTACCTGGATGATCTACGACTGTTTTTTTGTTTTGTGATGGTTGTTCATGAGTCTCTTGTTTGTTCTGAACAGTTAAACTGAGCACTGTTCTTCAGAAAAGTCCTCCAAGTTCTGCAGGTTCTTTTTCCAGCATCTTTTGTATATTTGAACCCTTTCCAGCAGTGACTGTATGATTTTGAGATCCATCTTTTCAAGAACAACTGAGGGACTGAAACACAACTATTAAATAAGGTTCAAACGTTCACTGATGCTCCAGAAGGAAACATGATGCATTAAGAGCCGGGGGTGAAAACTTTTGAACAGGATGTCCAAATGTTTTTTTTGTTCATTTATTACTGCCCTTTGGAAGCAACAGAAGATACTTGCATATTTCCCGGAAGACAAATTAAGTACAATTTACCTTGATCTTCAAATTCAAAACGTTTTCACCCCCAGCTCTTAATACATCGCAGTTCCTTATGGAGCATCAGTGAATGTTTGAACTCTTTTTAACAGTTGTGTTTGAGTCCCTCATTTGTCCTCAGTGTGAAATGCAAAAGATGCTGGATGCTGGAAAACTGAAGAATCTGCAGGACCTGGAGGATTTTTTTCTGAAGAACAGTGCTCAGTTTAACTGTTCAGAACAAACAAGGGACTCATGAACAACCATCATAAAACAAAACAAAAAAAAAAACAGTCGTAGATCATACAGGTAACCACACACAGTATAAAGAGCCAAGAGTTCCCAAACTTTTCCGAGGGGTTGTTTTAATAATTTCAGCAATTATTAAAAATCTTGTGGTCTATATGTAAACATCTTTTATGTAAAATATCTTACTCAGGACAGTACTAAGTTAAAAAAAAAAAAACATGCATTTTGCATGATCTCTCTAATTTTGTTAAAATTATTCACATTTTCACAGAGTCTGCAAGGAGTAAAACTGGAGTATTAATTACAATAGCAACTACATTTTGACATTAATGAAACAACAGAAGATTTCACTGTGCTGTAGATGGTTGCCATGGTTTATATCTCTCTATTTTTTTAAATATTCTCTTTTTAATTTTTTAATTAATCAGTCAATTCAAGAAAAAGTTTCAAACTTGCTTGTGACTTCCTGATCTGGATCAACTCATTCAGTGAGTGAAATAACTTACATACTGTATAACATCCAATACGGTTGAGTAGATTGTAAGGAGAACTTAGCATGGGTGGCTTCTTGGAGTCACAGTCAACAAAACATTTTAGCCATATGCACTCAATGAACTTCGGATCAGCAGTTTTTATGCAGAATTTCTGTAATTTGCTTATTAAAAAGTCATTTTTCTCCCAAATGACTCTCTACTTAATCTGAAAGTCTAAGATCTTTACAGAATCTCCATAAAAACATAATAATCACCTACTAGTGAGAGGTTTTCTGGTTACACAATCCTCAGAGTATTCTTCCAACAACCTTTAAGTATCCTAACAAAAATGAACAACTGGAATTTACACACCTTATCTACACTCAGTCCCCAGGAAAATTACACCCTCAGCCGCAGGAGAGAGTTTTCCTAAACTCATAATCTTCATTATGATCTACTCTGCTGCAATGAGCCCATTTTCATACGGAGACATTTAAAATGATAACCTACATGAATGAGGAAATCACAAATGTGTTTTCCTGCAGCCTTCACTCAGTGGGGTCTGAAACTAAATGAAGGTATGTTAATTTGCTGGTTGTGAGCTTGTTTCCTGTGAATTCGAGGCCTTGCAGCCTTTCGAGTGTATCAATTTTGTAGCTTGTGAAGTGGACTGTTATGATAGGCAGAAAGTACTGTAAATCAGGTTAATGACTCTGAAAAACAGTAACAACAGTGGTTTCATACAGAGTAAAATGCGCTCTCATCAACGACCCTCTTCAGAGTACTACATTCTCCCATTACCTGATGTTATCACAAAAGGAAAGGGGTTGGCGGGGGGAAAGGAATTGTTTGTAATCTCTGGAAAACAAAGCACATAATGTGCTGAATGTATCTTGACAAAATCTAAATGAAAGTGTCTGTGAGAAAACAAGAAAATTGAGGGGTTTAGTTGCCTGAAGTTTAAAATCAGCTTGGTGGATTGACAGAGGGATAAATGGATCAAGCTAGAGCTGACACCTTCACAAGAGTGCAAATCAAAAGAAGCAGAACTCAAATATATTGATAACAAGTGAGCTGCATGGTTAAATTGTGACTGTGATTGTGATTAGATTGTGAAAGTCATATTCCCCTGTTTCTGTTCGCTCACCGATAAATGTCAATATGCCAAATGCCAAAAATATATCTAAAATGGCAACTAAATTTCTGTTATTGTGATAGGGTCACCAACAAGGGAGCCCTGCCCTTTTAAAGAATGAAGTTACAGAAATTGCACATTAGAACAACAGAACAATGTTTCTATTTCCAATATGCTACTTATTTCTATGCTTTCCATTGAAATTAACTTTAGCTTTAACTGCAACAGTTAATGCTAAAACTATGGCTTCTTCTCGGCCCAAGTTGACCCGAGTCAGTGGGTAAAATGAACTATCTGGGTAAAAACTGATCATCTGAATTCAATCTGATTCAAACCCATATAAAATAAAAAGATTTTTTTTTTAATAATCAAATTTCAGATTTCTTTTTTTTAAAGCTAACTTAAACAAAACAAAACCAATCAATTGAAGTTTAATTTTCAATCTTTAATTGTCATTTCTGAAACAATATGTTGAAGTTTTAACCTTCCCAAAAACAGACTAAACAGAGAGTTTGTTGAGTAAAATTAAATAGAAGCTGAATTAGAATGAAGGAATACATGTCAATGAAACAACATTTGAATCAAAAGATTCTTGGCGTGGTAGCTTTTCTGCAATGTCGAACAGACCATTAGGAACTACAGTTGGAAAGATGTATTTGATTATACTGTGATGAAAAGCATCTTCTGGTTCTCAGAGAAGGAATTGGTGCATTTGTACATTGTCCCTATCAAATAAATTATTTATATATAAATTCTGCATTACATATATAAACTAAACCAGTTGCGTAATCAGTGTCTTATGGTGGGGTAAGTTAAAGTGTTGGCTCAAGCTGAATGATTTGCATGGTTTTAGATGTTGCTATATCACCTTTATGCATCATACATATTTGAAGACCTGGATAAATTTGCTTTGATGTAACATCCATAACATTTTTACTTTGACAAGCTAAGAACAGTTTTTAAAGTAAATGGGTGCCTTCCACTCCTCCCATGTATTTCTCCTTTTCACAGTCTAGCAGAAATGATGTGTGATTCCAAAATATATGCTCACATGACAGTAAATATGTACAGCTGCCAAGTTACATGGGGTAAGTCAACTTACCCACTGGCTCAACTTACCCCACTCTCCCCTACCAGAATAAGAGCTGCATGATTTTTTTGTTTCAAACAGAGATCTTGATTCTCCCGCGATTCTGAACTAAGGAAAATAACATGTCATTTACTAGAGGCTGTGACAAAATATGAATTGCCTTATTCTATTCAGAAATGTTTAATTAATTTGAATGGAATGGATTATTAAAAAAAAATAGTTTGAATGAATGATTCAATGACTTACTCATAAATACTTCTCTTGTTCTATTACTGAACGAACCCGCATTTTTGAAAGAATCTGTTGACTGAATGATTCAATAACAAATACATTTACGATCACTTGTCGCCACCTAGTGGCGAAACAATGCAATGAACGTTGTAATCAACAAACAAACAAAACAATAGACAATTTGCTCCATTTTAAATGCTACCATAGACATCAGTGTATATATACAAACTATAAACTTTTATCCCAGTACTTCTGTGATGTAGACACAGTCGAATCAATTGTCTTTCCCTGGTGAAAAAAACAGCATATGCTGGTTTTTTCACCAGGGTTTTGAACTTTTTTTCTTTGTATAAATGTACACTCATGAATTCTTCACTAACAAAAAGCAAAAATCTTCAAGTTTGATCTCATCGACTTCGACTGTATGCTTATTTAAAGTTCCTCTGACATTTTACACACTGACATTTTCTTGGGCGGTACCTTAAAGTACCTTAATGCCAATAAGACATCTACAATCTTTATGTGGGCTTAAAGCCAGAAAAAGACACTCTATCTTCAACATTCTATGATTTCTGCCTCTCAAGGGTCCACTAAATTGCAATTAGGCTGCTTTCCCCATATGCTTTTCCACACTAAAAGCCAATTTCTATTCATTCTTGTTAGATGAAAGTGTTGAAGGCAGACAACCTATTTGAAAGCTCCGCCTGCTGGCGTGATTGGCTTTCAGTTCACTCAAGCCTAAATAAACTCATTAAAAGGGGTTGCAGAATATGCTAGAGGGAATATTTGTAGTATTAATCATTGTCGTGTTGAAGTAGACTTGATGGCTTGCTACACACTCCTCCCATGCTGTTTAAAGGGCCTCGGCTTTGTGTTAGTATTCCTCGGGTCCAGTGAGTCCGGCTGTAAATATTTACTGAGAAGACTGGCAGAGGGCGATAAGGAGTTTGGGCCTATTGATGATAACACTGAGGAATTTGAGAGAGTGAAATGAAATGCCATGTGTATCTGCCGCCATGAAAATTACAGAATGTAAAGGGACCATTTGTTATGTCTTTTACTCTCAGTAGTGACATGCCAACAATTTTTTACCAGTACCTGTCAGAAAATTCACTAATATACACATATTAAGTTATCCTGATGGAGTTTTTATTACATCAGTGTTATTGTAGTTTAATATATAAATACTCTTATAGTATTTATAAATGTTTTAAATTAGCTTTTATTTTTTAATTTTCAGTTTTTATTTTAGGGTTTAGTAAATGTGTATGTTGTTTTTTATATGTATATTACATAAATGCCTTTTTAATAGTTTTGCTTTTAGTTATCAATAACAATACATTATATATACATTAACTAATAAAACATAAGCTTACATGACATAAAACTTAGATTCTTTTGGCAACTCTATGTCTCTCTTAGTATTATTGAAATTATTATGTAAATTATACAAAACATCTTTCACACAAAAAAGTTACGGGCTGGTGCACCCTGCTAAAAAAAACCCAGCTAAAGACCAGCCTAAGATGGTTGGCTGGTCTTAGCTGGTCACAGTCTGGTTTTAGTTGGTCATAGCTGGTCAGTAGACTGATTTTAGAAGGGTTTTGGCCACTTCCTTAGCTGGTCAGGCTGGGAGACCAGCTGGAACAACCAGCTAAAATCTAACCAGCTAACCAGCTTAGGCTGTTTTTTTTTTAAAGCAGGTCAGCAAGTTAATCATTCTTAAAACATGCTAGCAACATTCTAACAACTTGCTAATTGTGTTAAAACATGCTAGCAACACACTAATCATGTTGAAACATGTTAGCAACAACATACTAATCATGTTAAAACAGGCTAGCAACATGCTAATCATGCTTAAAATATGTATAATCATGTTTAAAACATGCTAGCAACGTGATAACATTCCAATCATATCAAAACATGTTAGCGAAATGCTAGCATGTTAAAAATGCTAGCAACATGATATCAACTTGCTAATCATGCTATACTGACAACCTGCTAATCACGTTAGAAACATGCTAACGACAAAATCATGCTAGAAGCATGTTAGCAACATGCTAATAACATGTTAATCATGCTAGTTACATGCTAATCACATTACAACATGTTTATCATGTTAGAAAAATGTTACCAACATGCTAATCATGTTAGAAACATGCTGACAACATGCTAATCATGTTAATCGCGATTAATCGCATCCAAAACAAAGGTTTTTGTTTACATAATATATGTGTACTGTGAATATTTATTATGTATATACATACACACACTTGCATGTATATATTTAAGAAAAAATTTGTGTTTATATATTAAAAATATTTATATATAATATCAATTATATAAATATAAATATATACATGGAAATAACTAAATATTTAAAAAATATATACTGTATGTGTGTGTATTTATGTATACATAATAAATATACACAGTATACACATATATTATGTAAACAAAAAACTTATGGATAATTATGATTAATCGTTTGACAGCACTATATGTATATATACATATATATATATATATATATATATATATAAAGACTTAAGATGCAAAACCTTTAAGTCTGTCTGAGATTTTTCTTTTAATTGAGCATTTTTATCATGTTCCTATGAGAATAACATTGGACATTTTTGAAAATAAGGCATTAATTAACTGACTAGTAACCTTTTCAATGCAATTAAAGTGAAATTACTGAACCTAAACATAGGAGTCTGATAAAAATACTAATTTAAAAGAAAACACCTTAGAAAAACCTTGGTTTTGCATCTAAAGTCTTCATATATGTTGCTTACAAAAATATTTTTGAACTTTAAGTTAGACTAGGCCTACTCAGATACTTTTAAATGGCCATAAATGGAGAAAGATTATCTTTTTAGCCAGGCAAACTTTGACCTCTTGGTTCCAGTAGCATGTTATATATACTACAAAGAAAGCTACTTCTTACAACTTTACATAAACACAAATGATTGTCTAATCACCCTTTTTAATTAAGTGATGCTTTCCGACAGTGTCCTTGTCCTGATGCTGCTGAGAACATGAGAAGAGCATTCCCACCAGTAAAGACTTCTGCTCTGTGACCTAACTTCTCACTATCTGTCCGTGTTCTGAGGAAAAGCGGAGGAACAGCTTGTCTCTCTTCACCCCCTGACGTGCTCCTTCTTACCTTGTCCTCCCGTGGCAGTTTCTCAGCCCTGCAAATCAGACATATGGAATGGGGGAAGGCTTGCCAAGAAAGATGCACTAGCAGAGACTGGTGGGCCTCGAGGCTCCTGACAGACACTGCCAGGGAAATGGGGCCTTCTCTGCCTCTCTGGCAGATGGCTGGAGGAAGTGGAACAGGCGCAAGAGAGATAGAGGAAAAGCTTGAAAAGACAGACCCAACCAAAGCCAGGTGTTAGAGACGAACCGTCTTACAAACTCTTGATCTAAAGCGTCACAAGCAGAGATTAAACAAACATTTCTGCTTAAGATCAAATATTAAACGCTATCCCTCAGTAAGTTTTACACATTCATAAATAAACAGCACCTTTAGAAAAATGTTTAAACATACACAAGATGAAGACTCCAGTCGTATTAGTTGACTAATAAAACCTGTTTTTTGTAAATAGAGCCGATCGCCTCATGAGGGCGGTCATATTAAGATTACGCAACCATTTTTGTTTATAGAATAAATTACAAATGGTTGACAGGAAATAAAGCATTTTGCATAATGCATCATCCACACCACTAGGTGTCAGTATAAGTCCAAAACGATTTAGTTTGCACGTTTAATTTCTCTTTTTCTATGATGGATTACAAAAATGGGACTAGTGCAGATGGATAGACCTGGTTCTGCCTCATCAACCTTTTCTTCCATTAAAATGAATGCCTTCTAGGATAAATCATAGTAATGCATTCTTGCTTATTCTGAATAAAGAAAGAAAAACACCAGAAAATGAAAATGCAGTGGTGTTCAAAAACATACTTATTTTCTCAATTTATTCCATTTTTGCATTTCCTCTAAACTCTCCAACCCATTTTATAACAAGCATGGCAAATTTGTGAGGATATGAAAACTAGGCAAGAAAACAAAACACACAAATACAGTATATGGTAAAGAAAGCAAAGTCTTTGTTTAGCTTTTTTATGTAGCATGTGTGTGATATCATACATACAAATGTTTAAAAGAGACTCGTTGACATGGATTGTAAAACATTTCAATCCTGTAACTCCGTCATTCATCTTGGTTCTGGAAAAATCAATTTAATACCACTTCACAGCGTGGATTTGTCACATGGGCCTCCACGTAATGGCTTTTATTGATTGTCATTCTACAGATTTTCCTCTCCACTGAGGACATATGCACAGGACAAACCTCTGTGATCAAAGGTGTGATGAAGCGATCATGCATTTATGACCAAACTCACGATTCCATCACATCATCATTGACTTTGTGTCCAGTTGTCCAGCTGTCTCTGGTGGTCTATAGCTGCTCGAAATAAGGCTCAGGACTCATCAGCTGTGCAAACAAGGTCTAATCTCACTTATCCTCTGTTTACTTGCCCTTGAGGCAGGTAATTAGTCTTAATGACAGTGTTAGATAATAGCCTTTAAGCGAATCTGCTTTACAGGGTTTTTGGGGGACGTAAACTATCTTCAGACTTCACTGTAACTTCTCTGTGCACAGTCTGTTAGTAAATATGTGATAAATATTACCAATCATGTATTTGCCTCAAGCTTGAAAAGCAAGATTAGCCCAGTTTGCTATGTTGTAAATGCTGTAGGCATGGTTCTCCTGGCCGACCCCGTTTCAATCCTAGCCTTCAAGTATATACATTCACTTATCAAGTTACTGTCCAAGTAAGGCTATGAGATTTTTATCTGCCTAATTGCCCACCAGATATAGGACAGTGAAAAATGCGGACTAAGCAACAACTGGGGCAAACATTTACTAAGTTGCTTGAATCCAGCAGGGTCAGAACAACAAGCGAGCTCACTTATTTAAAGTGCACCATACCAGACAGTGGTTAAGAATGGAAGACTGATTTTCCCTTCAGAGTAAAATATAAAAAATGGTAAATGTGAGATAAAGTTTGAAGTATAAAGTCATAACTGTCACATTGTGAAACGTATATAGTCCAGCCCGATCTCACAGCAATTTGTACATATTTAACAAGGTGGCTAATTCATACAAATTCGGACAACCCCACTTGTACGACTTCACTCACATGAATTCATAAAATTTGTGAAAAAACGTCATGTTTTACGAGGTCATGTCATGTAGCTGTCATGAACTGGAAAAAAAAAACAGTTCAGGAAGAGTAAGACAAGACGAGCGTTTGACATTAAAGAGTATATAAATTGTATTATTTTTATGAAAATAACAGATCGTTACTCTAGATAAGACCCTTCTTTCACGGCTGGGATCATTTATAACTGCATTTGGGATGGTTTGAAGCTGCATTTAAACTGCATTTTGGAAGTTCAAAATCGGGGCGCCATACCAGTCCAATATTTGGAGAAAAATGCTGAAATGTTTCCTTCAAAAAACATAATTTCTTATGGCTGAAGAAAGAAAGACATGAACATCTTGGATGACAAGGGCTGTGTGCATTATCTGTCAATTTTTGTTCTGGAAGTGGACTTCTCCTTTAAGGTTACAATGTGAGCTATAAAGTCACATTTTGAGATATAACTAATCACAAATGTGAGAAACCGTCACTTTTCCAATGAGTCGCAACTGCAAAAAATAAAGCAGAAAGTGGCATTGTAAGATATAAAGACAAAATTAAAAGAAATAGTTCAAATAAAATATGATGATAGATGCAGAAGCAATTATTAGCTATAAAATTGCAATTTTGAAAAATAAAGTTGTAATTGTGAAAAAGTCCCAACTGTGAGATATAAAATCACAACTACTGTTACTGTTACTGTTAAAATATTAAGTCGCTTATGTGAAGTCAAAATTGAGAGATTAAAAGTCGCAACTGTTAGAATGTAAAGTTACATTTATAAGAAATAAAGTAAAATTTAAAGTTGAAAAAGTCTGATAAGTTTACAATGTGATATATAAAGTCTCATTTTAAGATGTAACTGTAATCACAATTGTCACATTTTTAGATGAGGTCACAATTTTGACATACAGAGCTGCAAATGAAAAAAAAAAGTGGTTTTATGTAATAAAGTTACTGTTATGAGAAATAAAGTTGCGACTGTAAAAGAGTTGCAATAGTCAGATAAGGTTACAATCTGAGAAACAGTCACACTGTTAGAAATCGCTGTAGATTTAGCAGCACAGTACTGTAAAAACCTACAGTACAATACCACATTTATATATCACAGTAAAATACTGTAATTTATATTGCATTCTGGGTAATTTTGACTTGGCAGGAATATTTTACAGTATATTTTAGTGTTGCTGTAACCTTGCTGTAGCCTGACTGTAATAGGCCAGGCAATAATACAGGACTGCTGTCAGGGTTAAATGTTCATGAAACCCTGGACTGCTTTTTCTGAGATTTTAGCAGAGGTGTTTGTGTTACACATCATAGATGACAATGTTAGAATCTGTTAAGTTTAATTGTTGGAGGAAACCAGTTAATTTGGAGCTTTTTTGCACTATTTTCATCTTCCGGGTTTAAAATCTGCATTGTGCTGATGTCACAGTTTGTGACGTGGCAATGGACTATAGTACATCGATGACGCGCTGGTGTCTCATATTTATTCATAAGGCGGCGTTTTCTTATCCTAAGAGAAGACACTTCGCATAATTATTCAGGACAGCCTGTGTTGATTTGCTATGACAGATACTTCAAACAGTGAGATTGTGTATATTAACTGAGAGAAATGTTCATGGATCGAGAGAGATTGCTTTGTAGGAGTTCATTGTTTGGCTTCCCATAGAGTTCGGCACAAATGCGATTCATAACGTTAGTGAGTGTAATAGCGCTTTTTATAGCTTCTTGACGCAACCCATCAAAATGATTATAAACGGCGCAAAACAAGCCTTAAAAGTTAATAGAGGTTAAACAGCGCGTTCATATATATGTTTTCGATGTGGATTACAAATGCCTGTGCATTTATTTTTGTTGTTACGTCGATGGGAGCGAAATGAAACTCTCTAAACAGTCCAAACCAGTGCTGAAACAGGGGGGTTTCATGACCCTTTAACCATTGGGCTAGGCGGGGCTGAAGCCCCAGGGCCTGAGCAAGGAGGGGCCCGTGACTGGCTGTGGAGTAGATTGACAGGCCATGGGTAGCACCGATCGCCAACACTTCACCACGCCCCCCACATATTAGCACTATTAGGAGCTTCTCCATAAATTCCATATTACCATTAGAGATTAAAACGTCACGTTTGAATTTGGTTTACCAATCAAATGCATTTATTTTGCATTTTACTTTTGAAGGACCATGCGCAAATTTATCAGGTGATGGCTGCACATAATGTCCGCATTCACCTCTCTTCACTTCGTTCTGGCATAATCTGGAAATAGCCTACGCAATTTCGAATTTTGATTTCGAAGTAAAATTGTAAACTTTTTTTTACTTCAAAAAACAAACAAACAAACAAACAAAAAACACCATTGTAGTTAGTCAAAGTCAAATCCCCAGCTAAGTTATTTTAGTAAAGCTGATGATGGAGTGGAAGTTGTGGAAACACAATGGATAAGCACTGTAACTGTTCAGGGACAGCAAGGCAGAATTCATTTTAGCAAATGCGCGCGTTAAGACGGTTTCAGTGTGATGCGCGCAGCGCGCACCTGCTTTAACAGCGCAGCCCTTCTCCGACAGCTTATCAGAATTCTCGGCCTGAGTTCGACCCGAGCCCGTCTTTTTTCCCCTCTTCTCCCAAAATAGCTTATAATACTGTTTCAGCTAAATGGTTCTGTTTTTATGTAATGGCAACGTGATTATATTTCGTTTCGTTTTTTTAGCGCAATCACTTGCATCTTTTCGAAGCTTTGAAAAGACTCGTTTCTCCCAACACTATGAGGTCACACAGTGACGTATCAATCTGCTGTTGGTCACATGGTTTCACATGATACGAATTGGCAGGTCAGAGTTCACAAAGCTTGAAAGCTGCAATGCAGCGAAACGCCAAACTTTTGCACTTGTTTGCTTTTTTGAATAGAAGTCAATCGGGTGAAAAGTGGTACCAACTGGGAGAATCTCTTCTCCACCGCACACCATACTACGATTATGGAGATGTGAAGAAAGATGCCCGATTCAACACTGTGAACGAGCGATTAAGCGATGCGGCTGCTACCATGAGTACACAAAGCGATGTGCGATGAGTGTCTACTAGAGCCAGGCAACTCACTGATTCGCGGATTTGATGGAAAAAGAAGAGTCAGCAGTTCCTGTCTTGTGGTGAGTGAGAAACCATAAACAACAACAACCGCAGCAAAAGTAGTAACGTTAATAGTGGTAGCAGCAATTTAATTGAGGTATGACAAAATACTGACTTAACCTGAAGGCCTAAATTAGGTTTAAAGCACCGTAAATTACGCCGTTTGACAGTTTTCAAATAAAAAATCTAGTAAAATGCAAAATAAAAAAGTAAATTTAAATAACACCGTTTAGGGGATAATGAGTGCTGCAACTGACGGTGCTTTCTGTCATTTAAAACGCCGTAAATAAAACCGTTTAGGGCAGGCCTGGGCAAACTCAGTCCTGGAGGGCTGGTGTCCCTACAGAGTTTAGCTCCAACCCTGATAAAACTCACTTGTTTGTAGCTTTCTAGTAAACCTGAAGACACTGATTAGCTTGTTCAGGTGAGTTTTATCAGGGTTAGAGCTAAACTCTGCAAGGACACCGGCCAGCATTGTAAACGACATTTACTAGTTTCTTTATTTGAAAATCGTCAATCGTAGTGTCCCTACAGAGTTTATTTCATTTCATTTCATTTCATTTAGAACTGCCCTTCAGAAGCTACAGAAGATACTGTACTTACATGTTTGTCAGAAGACAAAATAAGTTAAAATTTACCCTGATCTTTTCTGGAGCGTCAGTGAGCATTTGAACCTTCTGTAATAGTTGTTTGAGTCCCTCAGTTGTCCTTAGTGTGAAAAGATAAATCTCAAAATCATACAGTT